>JANKKI010000269.1:307500-546174 GCA_025175665.1 Cinchona pubescens | reverse complement strand
GATGCCTTCTTATTCTTGTTAGAGTTTGTGGAATTAAAGATGTGTATTTTATCTAGGTAACTTTTTTTTATTTTAATGGCACCTCCAATTGAGATGTATAAGAGGACAGGGTAGTGTGAGAAAGGATATTTTTGCTTGCGATCCCTAAGTGTTATCGTTCCTTGTTCAACCAACCAATGCTCAAGCAGTGACTAGATTAATGAGGTTTTCATTTCAAAGTCGTTTTCCTCCATGTCTATTATCATGAAATCCACTAGGAGGATAAATTAATCTATTTGAACAACCACAATCTTAACCATTCCTAATGTGTCCCTCATGTTTCTATTTGCAAGTTGAATAGGTTTGTCTATCTTATGAGTGATTGTTAAACCTAATTCCTTGCAAATAGATAAAGCATTTATCAGGGGAGTGTTCCTAAATCATAAAGAGCTTTATCAATTAATGTCACCAATCTCTTATACAGGTCTAGATGTGTATAAGAGACAGGTTCTCTAGATGCAGTTTATTAAGCCTGATCATTTCACCACATTTTTTCACAAAAAATTCAATTTTTTTGCCTTTCTAAGGCTCAAAAATTGACTTTTTGGGCTCTTTGTTTCCAATAGCACTATCTAGTGTCCCTTGTTGACAGATACACATTTACCTACGTTGGAAAGCCCTCAGGGAGCTTTTAGGATTTCTATGCCTGTCTCTTATACACATCAACCTTTATAAAGACACCCTTAATAATGCCTCGTGGATGAGTCAGAGTTCTATCAGCTAGTTAGAGTGTTACATTATTTGGCTTTGCTTCTCCTATTCCAAGTCTCTTGAAAATAGATAAAGCCATTAAGTTAACACTTGCTCCTAAATCACACAAGGCCTTACGTATAAATAATGCGCCAATCGTGCATGGGATGGTGAAGCTCCTGGGATCCTTAAGCATTGGCTGGCAACTTTTGTTAGAGAACTACGCTACTCCTCCATCAAGGCTATCGTTTCAAAGTCAGTGATCCTCTTTTTCTAGATAACACTTCCTTCATAAACTTGACATAACTAGGCATTTGTTCTAATGCTTCTGCAAAAGGAATGTTAATATGCAATTTTAATTACCTACGTAAAAAAGCCCTCAGGGATTGACATCTAAGAGAACCTAGATGTGTTTGGTGATAAGAGAGTATAAGAGAATACTATTTGACTTGATGGACTCATGTACTTTTAGAATTACTTCTTGTTCTGTCTCTTATACACATCTAGATGTGTATAAGAGACAGATTGGAAAATTGATCCAATTATAGAGTTTAGGGATATGTTCATTACTGTAAGCGCTGCATTGCTCCTCCCATTCTACTGTGTGGATTTATCTTAGTGTCACTTGGAAGAGAACCATGAAGTCTATTATTCATAGGGTTTGCTAACTATCCCAACTAACTCTCCAATTTCTAAATAGATGCTTAGTGATTTGCTGTATTCATCTCCCTTGTTTCATTTAAAACAGTAATGAACAATCTCTATCCCTAAACTCTATAATTGGATCATTTTCCAATTGATGAGGTGGTTGAGATTGTTTGTATGAATTACTCCCTGACGAATTGAAAGGATTTCTCCATCCTTGATTATATATATTGGAGTAAAGATTGTTTTGCATCCTTGGCTGATTGGATATAAAGTTGATTGATTTAGTCTAACTTTACTTCCAATTGCATAATATCCATCATTAGATTGATTACCTGCATATAGATCACAGGAAAACTCATTAGAATTAACTGAATTGATAAATTCAAGTTCCTACCTCCAACTTGTTTTCTAAGAGTTACTAGTTGGTTTTCCAATGATATTGTTCAAGCCGTCAGTGCATTCATTGTCTCCGCTTCTTGAACTCCTCCCCTCTAGAAGTAATATTTGACCTTTGATAAAAATTACATGCCATCTTTTCTAACAAGTCATATGCTTTTCAGGCATTTTATACATGAATGCACCACCATTCTAGCATCTACCGTATTTTGAGTGGTTGAGGATGAGTCCAGGTATAACATTTGAATCTGTATCTACAAAGGTAATTAGTGATGTGGACATCTTCTCAGTAGCTCTTTGACTCTCTCCCAAGCCTCATGAAGTGTTTCCTTGTCATTTTTTTACAAAGGATGTAATATAATTTATAAGCCTTGCCATCTTAGGTGGTGGAAAAAATTTACTCATAAACTTTTATGCTAAACGGTTCCATCTAGTAATAGAAGATGGGGGGGTGTGATATCTACCTAGCACTGGCTTTATCCTTGAGAGAGACTAGAAAAATTCAAAGTCTGATTGCATCATTAGATACCCTGTTATTATGAAATATGTCACATATTTTAAAGAAATTGAATATATGCACATTTGGATCATCGTTTGGTGCTTCACCGATCATAGATGATGTTCGAATCATTTATATAATTTGTGGCTTCAATTTAAAATTATTTGCATGGATTGGTAGCTTGATATTGCTCAACTGAAGTCCATCCAAAGTAGGCACAACAAAGTCTATTAATAATCGGCTCTTCTTTGTTCGGTTGAGCCGATTCCTTTAATAGACTTTGTTCTGCAACTTGCTACACATCTAGATGTGTATAAGAGGTTGCTACCTAATCTATATTCCTTTCATAGTCGATGTGTGGTTCACTAAATTTCAAGGTATGAAGGGTAAAATTTCCCTATTTGATCTTCTTGGTATAAACATCAAAAACCTAACAACCAAAACACGAAAAAGAAAAACTATAAAATAGAATAAAAGAAATTAAAGCAAAACAAAAATAACTAAAGAAAAATATGTTTAGATAATCATTACAGAGCTTATTTAGATATTAATTGAATACATAGTGCTTATTTAGATGTTAATCGAATATACAGTGTTAGAACTTAGTCTCTGGTATCAGCGACAAAAACTTGTTCATGTGTTGTGGTTATTGCATACTAGATACAACTCACAAAATATACAAGTATTCATATCAAACAAGTAATATAATGATGAGTAGAGTATCGTTCCCACAGAGTCTATGCTAAAACCCAATGAAACACCTAAATGTCACACTTTTTATCCTATCTAAACTAAGAAAAATAGATTGAGAGGCAATAAAAACACAAAATGAAAACAAAGAAATAAATCATGTAAGTATAGAGAAAATAGATAATGGATATATCTAGGGTTCACTTGAACCTTACCAATCTCCTTAATTGATCAATCTATTCGTTCTATTTACCATTCTAGAGTCGTGTGTAATTATAGTTATCTTGGTTCTCTCATAAATCTACTGAATCGAACCAACTCACTATATCAATTATGTGACTTTGTACCAAGCTTAATGCATAGATAACCACTCTATGGGACTACCTAAGACGAATAAGATCTTTCGATCCATGTTCACAAAACATCTGTTCTTTTCACTTTACTTCTTAACAAAAGCTAATTGGACTAATTCCTTAATCTAAAGCTCTTTTTTGTGAAAATGCATCTAATACCATCTATTAAGAAATCAAGCATAAGATAATAATAATGAACAAAATAAATAAAATCAATTGATTTTCATGGCAAGTTATGAATAGAACCCTAGAATTAGGGTTTTGTGCATCATCTGACGAGTTGATGCAACACAAGGCTTAAATACAACCGTAAAAGCATATTAAATACAAGAAATATGAAAGCGAATAAAAAACTAGGGTTGTGAAGCCTAGTCTTTTCTTCATTTCCCTTGCTATCTCTTCCAACGGTTGCTCTTGTGTTGATTTCCCTTGAAAGCGGCCGTCTAATGAATTCTGTCTATTTTCACTTTTTCCTAAGCCTAAATTCTTGTAAAATAATGGCCTAACATGACACTTATATAGTTCTAACTAGCCTTACATAAAAATGGGTAAAAATAACCAAAATCCTAATCAAAAGATAAAAACATGTTAAAAGCCGCTAGTCTGGGCACCCTTGCCAGCCTCTTGGGTGTTGGTAGCACATAGAAAGTTAATGGTTGGGCACCTTTCCCAAGGTTCTGGACACTGGTAGCACCCAGCTTCGGCTTAGAGTGCCTGTCTTCACCAAGAGACAGTTTTTGCCACGTTTGACCTTTATTGCATATAAAACCTACAAAAATACATTTTAAGGGCAGAAATATACATTGTTGACATAAAAGCAATAAAAATCTAATTTATGGACTCTGGGTGTAAAATTACAAAAAATACTCCTAATTTATAAGCTAAAACTCTCGAATTACGAACAAAAGTAAAACTAAAAGTACATGAAAATACTCTCAATTAGAGACTTAACATTAAGAAAGCTAAACATTACTAGGCTGCAATCTTCACAAAGAAGCCAAGCCTATCATCAGCCAGTCTTTGACTTGTATGTAAATTTTCTTTACTCAAAAAACCATGTAAACTCTTCATTTATGCTGTATTCACCATCAATAAGTGTACCTAATGGAACTATATTTTCACTCAAACATGTTATCCAAAATAAATGATTGAAAATAGTTTTATTTGAAAATTATGCCCAGTAGCCCATGCCAAACAATTTCAAACCTTCTATTTGTCAAAACTTGTAAAATCACAGAAAAGGGAAAAGAGATCCCAATAAAACAATATTCCAACAATGATAAATCAATACATCTAGATGTGTATAAAAAGACAGCGAAACACTTCATCACTGTGTCAACCCATCTAAGTTAGGGGTGTTCATTCGACCGTTATTTGACTTTTCGACTTGTTTGACTTGACTGGTTTGACTTTCAACTTGAAAATTTCAAAGTAAAAGTTGAGTCATATAAATCCAAAGTCAATTAAAGTTGAGTCGTTTAGAAGTATAGGTGTCTCTTATACACATCTCGATGTGTCGAATAAGTCGATATAAAATTTCTTCGATTTCATATTCTAATTCTAGGATTTAGTACATCATCCTACAAATTTCATATCATTCCACAAATTCAAAATATCTTTTTTGTTTTTTATTTTTTATTTTCTCATAAATAGTTTTACTTTTGCTAATATAATGTACAAAAATATAATTCATAATACATTATATATTTGCAAGTTTTAAATAGATTTTATGTACAAATTTACACACACATATTTTTGTACTAATCTTAATACATGAATATGTATTAGTATATACAAATCTATGAATTTTTACAGTTCCTTTTAGGGAACCATTCCCTTATGCTTTAAATACTTATAAGTACAACACCATGTATTTTAAAAGTTTGTACTGTATAATTTTTTAAAGTCAAGGGAATAGTCCCTATAGAGACTATAGAATTCTCCCAAATCTTAATATATAAATGTGTATTAGTCATGTATATATCACATAAAGATATATGAATGTGTATTAGTCATGTATATATCATATAAAGATATTAAAATGTAAACAAAGTCACAAATTAAGAACCACTTACCAAACCAATTCATATAGCACAATCTTATTGAATCACCAACCCCTTTTAAATTATATCTTATATGTATATAGAAATATATATGATTATCTTCTAATCTATATATACTAATAGTAAGTTAGTAATACATTTAATATACTAATTGATAATAAAAATGTTATAGTAATAAGTATTGTAGTAAAAATATATAAATTAGACATTATGTAAAAACATATTTTTATTACAATTACAAGTTATACAATTTTAGTATATAAACATAAGAACATGTATGTATAGATATATTATATATAGATATTATAATAAATAGTTAATTAGATATAATTACTTAACTCTAGTATTAATATATATATTAAAAGAAAATTAGTAATCCATTTAATTAGTTATTAAAATAAAGTGTTACATTAATAAATTGTACACATATATTAATGTATAAGTACATAAAATATACATAACTCCAACAATTATATAAAGAAAAGATATTAAGAAAATATAAAATTATCAGTTTTTAACATATTTATTTATTAAGAATTAAGAATATTACGGCTATAAATATTATGTACACAAATATATTGATATATTAGTATAATTATAGATCATTATACATACATACATTTATATATATATATATATATATATATATATATTGTGCAACTTATTTGACCAATATTTGACCGACAAAGTTGAACGACTTGCTTGATCGGTAAACCAGTCAAACTATAGATCGGTATTCGGCCGGTAGTTTGACTTGGAAGTTGAAGTCAAAGTCGAGTTGAGGAGTCGCTCAATTAATTTGATTTCGAGTCAAAGTTGAGTCAAAAGTCGAACAAGTCAAGTCAAATTATTTTTTCAACTTAACTCGACTCGACAGTTCGACTTAGCTGACTTTTATGCACTCTTATCAATAGTAACTCATTCTTTGGCTGAATATTGATTTCCTCAGCCAACTATGATAGAATTTCACATGTCATTAGCTTTTGCTGTAACATAATCTTTAAACCAATACATGCTATAACAGTAACATACAATAGTTGAATATGTTTGAAACTTTAAATACGAACAACTACTACGTGTAGCATATGATGAAATTTATTACTTACTACACAAAAGAAAGTTGACAGTAACAAAAAATGTGTCAATGACATTTTGTATTGATAAAACAAATGGGATATAATGTAGATAAAATGCTTCATTACCAATAAATTGATATGCTTATTTTTTCTAATGAACGAAATCAATGGTCTTTCAAAAACTGATTAAATTAAATTTAAAAAATTAATAAAAATTAAAGCAACAAATATTGATATAGAAACAGGCTCAAATTAATCAAGAGAGATGGTGTACCGCTATACTGCAAAGATGTCTTTAAGAGAGAACCTATCTAAGATGCCATCAGGGTTGATTCGTCAAGATATGGTCCTATTATTCCAAGCCTAACATACGTAAATGTAAACAGCACAATTAATCATTTTTGAGGTAGAAGAACAATACCAGCTCTCCAAAAATTCCCTTGCTATTACTTATGAATCCTGCAAAACCACTTAGAAATCATCTTAATTTGATCACCAGAAAAAAGTTACTATAAATAGAAAATAAATTTCCAAAATTTAGAGTATATACATATAAGATATAATTTAAAAGGGGTTGGTGATTCAATAAGATTGTCCTATATGAATTGGTTTGGTATTGTTCTTTCTTAATATTGATGTATGAATTAAACCAAGGATTAATACATTTCTATGTTTGTTGGTTTCATATGTAGTGATGTATTAAACACTTGCCAGAAATGCTATTATACACATTTATACCTATGTTTGATTTGGTAAATTACTTTGTCAGTGGCTTTAGTATTCATCAAATAGGTTTTCTAATTCCTTTATAAGTATAATTTGGTTTGGTTCTTGTATAAAAAGAACTATTGTTACGCCGACTATGTGGTGTTTTTTTATAAACTAAAAGAAATCATTTGCTGTCAAATTTCTTTCTGGTTTCTCTCCGTCTCTTCACTTTTCTTTTAATAGCTTTAAATCCTATAATTAAATATTACTTATCAATTTAGTTTTCTCAACCAACAATAGTTGATTATTAGTAATACTTTGTGCTCCACCTTAGCGGAGGTAAGGATCATTCCCACAGAGAGTATACAGCTTACTACTTCATACTTTTATGAAAAAAAGACTTGGGGCATATTAAATACAACGAAAATAAATAAAAGAAACTAACTAACAAGCAATTGAAATTAAAGGAGAGAAATAAAGAAAACAAACCTTGGTCTTGGTCATATCCACCATAGATATTCATACACAGTCGATCATTGATACTAAAGATATATCAATTCTTATATCAAATACTAATTGAAGAATTGTGCCCAAATTCCAATTCAAAATTTATTCTTATATCTTTCCTTAAGTTTAGTTAATCTTCAATACATGATCCAAGAATAATTTCAGACAAGCGCCAAAAATTAATCAAGTAAAAGCATTGAGAACTCTAAATATGTATTAGATTAACACAACATAATTACACGTGGTTATGTCAATTAGTTAGTTATTTTTCCTAGATTCAATAACCCTAATCCAGCAATTATTAAACTTAGTTGTTTTACAAATTAAATCGAACAACGCAGCCAATATTAATCTATTATAGATTGAATCCGTTATTAACTACTTGGCCTTTATAGCAATTAAAAGAAGCAATCATAAGTACAAATCAAGAAAAATAACCAATACTTGAAATAAGAATTGAATAATTGAAACACAATAAGTCTCACAATGTTAAGAATCCATACCTTCGAGTTCCTTGACATATAATATGAAATAAAGCTGCTAAAACTACGTATAAAGAACGATAAAGATACGCTCCCTAAACACAACTATCAAAGGAGTATTTATAAGGGATTCTGGGGTTTAATTTCCTTATCCCATAAGAAATGCATGAAAACTCTCGAAAAAGAGTCCAACGGGACAAATAAAATAGGAAGAAGTCAAAAGCTCGGTAAATAGGTCTATAGTTTTTAATATTACCGGTCTCTTATACCTTGGAGATGTGTCCTAAGAATCTTCCTCTCCGGATTTAGCGCACATGCTCTAGATTTTAGGCGCATGTGCGCTGAATCTAGAACTGTTGCTTCAACTTCAACCCAATTTTGATTTTGACGCTAACTAATGAGTTACTATTGATAAGAGTGCTAAAAGTGTATAAGTCGACACTCAGTGTCCAAATTGCTCCATGCTTGCGCACACTTCGCTCTTTTGATTTTTCTTCACTTTATTCCGTCCTTTTAACTCCTTTTGCACTTCAACCCTACAAAAGCTAAGAATAAATCAATTAAACCCATAATTAACTCAAATATTTCTTACAACACATAAAAATTATATAAATGATACATAAAATTGAAGATATTTATGTGCTTATCAAGGGATGAATAGGGAGAAGTATCATACCTGGTGCAATCCATCAATTGAAGTTATTTTTATGGGCTATTAGAGGTACCTGAGAAGAAAGAATACTAATATAGACAAATATCAATCCTAGTTAGGGAACAAAAACCATAAAAATAAATAATAAATAAAATAGAGAGGACAAATTTTTTTTTTTTTTTTTAAAGAGTGTCATCGCATGTGATGAATAGCTTTCATGTGATGTTCATTTCCAAAAACCCATCGTCTCTTTGTAGAAAACTTCTATCTTTTCTTTTTTACGGTCAGATAATGTGGTATACCAGAAGAAACCATAATGATAGCATTGGTGGCAAGAATTTGGCACATCATTACCCTTGCAAGAACTTGAGATAAAAATGATTGCGACAAAAGATTCCGATATTTGGGGATAAGATCTTCATTTGAGATCAATCACTAAGAATCTTCTGTAAAATCAGCATACATATATATATATATATATATACATATCATATCTATTGTAGAAATTCAAAAATAACAACAAAGAAAGAGCAAAAATGAGATCAAAAGGAGAAAAGTAAGATAATAGAAGAGATAAATAGAAATAAGATGGAGCCCTAAGTTTTCATGGAAAAGGAAGAAAGATGAATGTGAGAGAGTTGGTATTATTTTCTGTGGTTTAGGGAAGAAGTGGGGATAAAGAAAACGGTGAAAGATGAGAGGGAGAATATGAAAGTGAGAAAGGGAGAATAGACAGACAAAGCAATTGTTGTTGTCTCATCGACTAGATTCTACACCAACAATCCAGATTTTTAACTGAAACATTCACATAGTCCATGTACTAAGGTTGGACTTTGCCGAAAATATAGGATTCTTTAACAACACTTTATCTGATATATTGGACATGGAATTTGATTGATGAGCCCTTAAATAGTATGACCTATTTGGGGTCTCAATTTTTTTTTCACAGGCTCAATAGTCAATAAGGTCATTTACACTTCTGTTATAACAATAAAGCCCACTAATAATAGTTCAGTATTTAATCAAAATTTGTGTAAAACTAAAATCATTTCTGCAATTCTCAAGGTTTTATCAGTCATTTCACAATTTCACAAAAAAAAAAATCAAAATTGTTTTCTGCATTGTAAAGCCATGGTTGGAGAAGAACTCATTTTCATCTTATTATAGGATATATTGTACCATCAAAGCTAGTATTTTCACCTAACACAAAATAAGTTAGATGTCCAATGAGCATTTATCCTATGGATTTTATCTAGCCAACCAAATTTACCTATGAACATAAGATACAAATAACATTTGTAGTTTCATCTTTTAACTTCCACTAAATTCAAAATATTAATTTTGTAAATGAAATATTTGTATCTAGTTTGTTTAACTGGTGTCCCAGAACAACTGTACCAAGTGCCAGGTATTAATTTCTTGGAAAAACAAAGCTAAATTGGAAGATAAAACATGTAAAGGTGCTTAATAAATATGAAAATATGCATTTATAAGGTAAGTTATACGCATTACCTCAACACACATGATAGAAAAAATATATGTTATGTACAAATGACACACTTGTATAGTTAATGCTCCCATATGAGCCCAAGTAAAAAAGATTAAAATGAGAGGAATATCATAGATGTGTCGTGACTACTATACTTCAAGTGAAGAAATTTAAAGTGCCTTTTACGTATATTATAATTGGGCATACATTTTTAAATTAGGGTTAATGAAATTTACTTCTTTGAGATTTAGCCAAATTATACAACAATATTCTTTATGACTAATAAGAGCAACTAAAATGTTAGAGATGTGGGCAAAAAGATGTGCCAATTGCCTTAAAAACCATAAACCTAATACCCTCTTTTCTCCTTCTTCCTTCTTAATCCTGCCACAACCCTAGCTCTATCCTAATAATATGTGACCTAGTATATCTGCACATGGACTTTTCAAAAAGAATTTCTCAAGATCTCAAATATCACTCATGGGCTTTATAGTACTTTACATTTATTGTGCTTTTGCAGCTAAGAGTAGGTATGTGTTTCGCTTGCTTCTGTTTAGAGGAGTAGAAAAAGCAGAAAGAGAGAGGAGGAAAGAGAAAGAGGAAATATTTCCAATTGAGAAAGAGAGAATAAGATGGTATAAAAAGGTGGTGGCATCACTACAGGAGAAAGGAGGGGAGAAAGATATTCTTAGACCTATTTTGGGAGCTTAGGAGAGAAAAGAAAATAAGAGGAAATATAAGTTGTGAGAGAAGAGAAATGAAAAAATGATAAATATGTTTCTTTCTATTTTGTTTATGGGAGCTTAGAAAAAAAATGGTATGATTTTAGACTCATTATTTTGAATACATTGGATATAGATGTCTATTTACATATTTAACTCACATATATCCTGATCTCTTTATGTGATCAAAGAACCATCATTCTTTCTACTTATGAGATTAATGTACCATAACAATGTACTTATTTATGAGTATTTATTAGTCAACTATCAAGTCTCTCCATGTAGCTCAAATATGCATATAAATAGAGGCATTGTAATCTATGTTTGATACACTTGAAAGGAATAAGATAACAACTCTACTCCTCTCTCAATATTCTTGTCTCTTTCAAGTTACTTTTATATTATTTTATAACAAATTATCAACATAAGACTCTAACCAGCTGAAGTAAAAATTTAAATCAACACTAAGAAAGTATGTAAAACTTCAAATCAACCCATGAAGATATGTACAACTTTAAATCAACAAAACAAAAGTGCTTAGAAACTTAAATTATTACAACTAAAATATGATTTAATAAGTTATTGAGTATTCTCTATTACTACCTTTTTATATTTTATTTTTTTTAATTGTGTCATCATAATATAATTAGAATTTATTTTAATTATTGTTTGGATCATTTCAAATCATTCTAAACTTAAATTTATAGCCCTTGAAATAATGTGAAAAAAATTATCTATTTTGGATTGTGGATATTAAAATCCACTTGGATTATATGTGCCTTGAAGATACGATAAAAATGGCAAATTACTACATCCAACCAAGACATGACAAAATCAATAATTTTTTCCCCAAATCTATGAGGGGTTAAAAAGTGATTATTTTATTTAAAAGATCAAGCAAATCCATGAGAAATTAAAAAGATCATTGATGAGTATATGTTAGAAAAAATGTTTTCTACTCCTCATTCTAAAAATATGCTCCTGCAGCAACAATTCCCTAAAAGGGTCTTAAGATACAAAACAATTAATTTTATTTTTCTTATAGCTGATTAAAATTACAAGCTATTACTCAAACAAATGAAAGAGACTATTTGTGCATTACTGCTATCGTTTCAGTTAAGATATGTTTGCTGAAAACTTTACTCTTTTTGTTTCATCTAGATTGTACTACACAACAATTGTTATTATATAAAGACATTTTATAGTAAACCAGAAGTTTACTAATTCATAAAATTGTATATTTGGCATATGATCAAGACCATCCCAGGTCAAATATGATAACATGGACATCCATTGAAGAACCATAATTTTTTTTTTCCAATTTAATGAATAAAAAAATAAAAAACATAAGATTTTTTCAATTTGATGAATTCTCTTGTGCTGCTTATTCTTAAGAAAAAATAATTATTAGACCATCACCAACTAAAATAGGGATTGAATATCTTATATTGTAAAATATGTATTAGTTGTAGAATATGTGGGCCATATATCATAAATTTCATGCATGCCAATTACATATAATTTTAATAGATGCATCTATTATATGGTCATTTATGTATCTTATTATTGATTTATAACATAGAGTTTGTATAGATTGTTAGTTCAAATAATGTGATTAAGAGACAGTTATCATTGCATAATTTGGAAATAATGTTGATGAATTTATAACTTAGACATTTAATTAATACCTGGCACTTGGTACAGTTGCTGAATGTTATACATCTAGTATGTTATGTACAGAGAATGGAATTGTAGAATAGTTAATAAATCCAGATGTGTATAAGAGACAGACCTTATACTTATGTAGAATAAATTATCTACTTATGTATAAGGATATGCTATGCGGCAGCACTTTTACGTATCTGGCCAACAAATTATCTTAAGTTCTCCCCATTGAAATTGACTTTTGGTCAGGAGTTTAATTTTTCCGTGTAAGGATTTTTGTTATGCAGTATGTATTCCAATTGTTCTACCACAATGTATAAAGATGGGTCATAAAAGAAAGTTAAGAATATATGTTATATATGAGTCACCCTCTATAATTATATATATCTTGAAATATTAATAGGTGACTTCATTATGGCACGATTTGTCTATTTTGTCATGAAAATATTTTTCCAACATTAGGAGAAAAAATAAGTAGTTGGATAGAAAAATTGAATGGAATGAATTATCACATTTTGATTCTCATATAAAGTAATGTAAACTAGAAGTTTAACAGATAATTCATTTACAAAATATTCGAGCCAACCTCCAAATTTATTTTTTGACCTAAAATGAGTTGTGAAATCTCATATATTAGTTAAAATATTCCAATTAGAATTGGTGTTTCAGTAGGACTGTATATAAGTACAAATGATGTCGATATAGAAATAATTGGTCAAAAAATGTCGATATAGAAATAATTTGTCAAAATAGAAAGACGCAATATAAGTATAATTAAATTCACGTTCAAAAATGTGAAAATTTTGGACATGTCCAAACTCCTAAAGGTGTAGAGTCGATATTGTACAAATTGATATTTGTGCGAAAAGAAAGCGAAAAAAATGAAACTATACCATATAAAGCACGCCTCGTTGAACAATTTTTTTTGAAAAGATCCGTAGTCATTGACTATAAAGTGACATATTCCTCTGTGATAAATGTAATCACCTTTACATATCTAATTTTATTGGCAGTTCTTGAAAAATATGAAATGCACATATGGATGTTGAGCCTTTTTGTGTAGTTCATTTTATATCGACATCTATGTGAAAATTCTTGATGGATTTAACATGCTTGAGGCATGTAAAAGTTTCTCAGGAATATTTCTCAAAAAAATTGAGAAAATACTTGTATGACTTAAAGCAATTTGGACGTACGTAGTATAATCATTTCAGTGAGTATTTATTGAATAAGGGCAACAAAAATGATCCAATTTATCCATGCGTTTTTATAAAACTAAAAGGATCTAAATTTATGATAATTACTATGTACGTTGATAATATAAATATGATTGGAACTCCTAAAAGGTTTAAAAAGTAATGAGTTATTTAATGAAATAGTTTGAGGTGAAAGACCTATAGATCTATAGTTCAAACACTTATCAAACAATATTTTTTTGGTACAAATTGTGAGTAATCTCTTATACACATCTAGATGTGTGTCTCTTATACACATCTAGATGTGTATAAGAGACATCCTGGAGAGAATGATGAAGAATTTGTTGGTCTTGAAATATCATATCTCAGTGCTATAATAGTATTAATACGACTTACTAATATAATACATGGCCTAATATAACATGTGTGTAAGTTTTTTATCTAGAGTTGGTTCTTGTCTTATATGAAGATATCGGTATGACATTAAACATATACTTCAATATATCTAAGGGTCTATTGATATGAGTCTAATTTATTCAAAAAAATTTAGATCAAAATTTGTTGACTGTAAACATTGTTAGATATTTATTTGATCCATATAAAACTTGATTTTAAACGAGTTAATTATATGTAGAGAAATTATATCATGACATTCAAAAAAATAAAATTTAATCAATACTTCTTGCAATCACTTTGAAATAATCAGAATATAATTTTTGAAGCAAGTAGTGAATATGTTTAGTTAAGGTCATTGACCCCACATATCAGGAAGATATGTTGTTAAAAATTATAAGAGAAACTTCCAACAATATTATATGAAGGCAATGCTCAAGCATTATTTAGTTAAAGAGACGCTATACAAAAGTACTAAGTTTTCTTGGTAAATATTTTTAATTAGGTAGTAATTCATTGCTATTTTACGCATATTGCCTTTTTCTTTTCCTTAATTTTTCTAATGAGTTTTTCGTAATAAGGTTCTAATGAGACATATTTTTTAGTGCGGATATTTAAGGGGTAGTGTCATGAATACATCAGATATGGATGTCTATTTACATACTCATCTCACATGTATCCTGATCTCTTTATGTGATTAATGAACTGTCACTATACCAATATATCTATTCATGAGTATTTATTACTCAACTATCAAGTCTTGTCATGTAACTCATATATATCTATAAATAGAGGCATTGTAATCCAAGTTTGATACACTTGAAAGCAATAAGATAATAACTCTACTTTTTCCTACTATTCCCTTAATATTCTTGTCTCTTTTAAGTTACTTTTATATTATTTTATAACACTTATAAGATATTATTATATTGTTATTTTAAATTATGTGGACAAAAATGGCAGTTTAAAATAAGAAACTATATAAGCTTTTAACTAAGTTTTCTCTCCA
The DNA here is from genome assembly GCA_025175665.1 of Cinchona pubescens. NCBI lineage: Eukaryota > Viridiplantae > Streptophyta > Magnoliopsida > Gentianales > Rubiaceae > Cinchona > Cinchona pubescens. The sequence goes on along the minus strand of JANKKI010000269.1, from coordinate 530,897 downwards.
TTATACTACATTTTGGATAGAAAACTTTTAACCATTCTATCTCACCATTTCTTTCCCTTTCTTTTCACTAAAAACCCCACCAAACAAGTGAAAAGTACCATTTTCTCAATCAAGGGCAGTAGGGAGCTAACCCTGTTGACAAGGGATTGGTTGTGTAGTTCAAGCATTAGACATTCTTTTTTGATATATTTGTCCTTGTATTTGTTGGGTCCTTTTTCAATGCATGAAATCTTTTTTATTTGGTTAAATTTATTTGCTAATTCTGATCATTATGGTTTTTTTTATGAATTTTTGCAGTTTTGGTACTTTGTAATTTTTTTTCTTACTATTTTTCATTTATCTCTTGTTATTAATAAAACTCTTTTGAACATTTTGCCAACAATGTAACTCTGCTGTTAGGGGGATTTCAAGAATTTGACAAAAGGTCGAGATAAATTCGTACCAAATGAACAAAATAAAGAAAAAATAAAATAAAAACAGAGCCATATTTATGTGGTTGTCATATTGTCAACCGGCCACAAGGAGCGAAGGCGAGCGAAATAGCAAAATTTTACTATATGAGAAGAGTACAAAGGTTTAGGAGAATGCTCCTAAGCCCACAAAAACACTAGTACAAAAATACAAGAAAGGCCAAAATAAAGACAAAATATTTAATGACTAACAAGGCCCAATTGCCCACTAAGCTCTCTTATATTTAGTGTTTGGTACATAAAATCCAAAGTGTAAGGTCTCTATTTATAAGACCAATGATACATAACTCTTCTTAACATTAACCAATATGGGACAAAACCACATAACAAATCTCCACCTTGGCGTGTACCCACCTCCACGAAAATAGCAAAACAGCAAACTTATTCCACCTTTTCCACAAAAGCCCCAATGGGCTTAATCACCAATAATGAACACCAACCAATATTCAAGTAAATTTGCAGTGAACTTATTGTGAGGACACTCCCTAATGTTAAACATGTTCTTGATTTTGGTACTGATATTTTAAATAAGAACTTTTCCCTCAGGCCATAGTATTATCTTAGATGCTGTATAAATACACAGTCTCTTCCTTCCCCACAACAATGGCTCCATTATCTTAAATGTGTAGTAAGATGACATGGTATAGACTCAACTCGCTAAACAAACTTCTCAACTACACTTTTTTTATGTGTGACCAAGGACAGGGGTACGTTGCTTGATTAGTATATTATGTTACAGCTGTATTGAACTATTATAGAACCTGTCTCTAGGTCTTGTAACCACTAACGCAAAATAAATAATCAGTAAGTGATATTCTTTTATCAAGATCTCCGGTATAATCAAAATCCACAGAACCAATCAACGTGCCACTATTTTTTTTCAAACTCCAAACAAGTGTTTGAAATACCGTTCAAGTATCTAAGAATCCATTTAACAGCCTGCCAATGTCTATTATTCCTGGACATGTGCATATTCTTGCTATACACACTAGAAGTATATAGTGTGGTTGTCTCTTATATATGCTTGTCCTGGATGTAGAGCATTGGCAGGCCTGTCTCTTATACACATCTAGATGTGTATAACCTTTTTCTCATCCTGGTTATGGTGACTGAGCAGTTGAAAGTCAAAAATGACTTGCAAGAGGAGTACTAATAGTTTTAGCATCTTTCATGCTAAATTTCTCCAAAACTTTATCAAGATAATACTCTTGGGTCAGGAACAATTTCATAATTCCTCAATCTCTCTCTATTTCCATGCCAAGAATCTTCTTGGCTACTCCCAAATCTTTCATCTCAAATTCACTATTCGATTGTGTCTTCAAAGTGTGATTTTCTACAAAAGTCTTGGCAGCAATGAGCATGTCATCAACATAAAGTAACAAATAGATGAAAGAATCATCATTTAATTTTTAGAAATAGACACAACTGTCATACATGTTCATTGAATAACCATGACCCAATATAAAGGAATCAAACCTCTATATCACTATCTTGGAAACTGTTTCAATTCGTACAAGGATTTCTTTAACAAGCAAACATTGATGGTTTTTTTTTCCTTCAATTTCAAATCCCTGAGGTTGCCTCACATAAATTTGTTCTTCGAGTTCATCATGTAGAAAAGCAGTTTTGACATCAAGTTGATCGAATTCCAAATCATACATGGCAACCAAGGCAAGCAAAACACAAATAGAAAACATATCATTGAAATCAATATTGTGTACTTGACTATAGCCCTTTGCAACTAATCGTGCTTTATACCTTACATTTTCAACCCTTGGATAACCTTCCTACTTCTTAAAAACCCATTTGCAATCAACAATTTTCTTATCCAAAGGTGACTTCACAAGAACCCAAGTTTCATTTTTACAGAGAGACTCAATTTCTTCATTCATAATGACCAACCACTTAGCTAAATTATCACAAGAAACTACTTCAAAGTAGGTGGAAGGCTCACTAATTCCATCATTTTCTTCAGCGACTAACAAAGCATATGCAACTAAATTTTCATATCGTTGTGGTAGTCGAATTCCCTCCTTGGTTTATCTTGCTTGGCAATGGAATGCTCATTCTTCTTTGGTTCTTCTTCAATAGACTCTGGTTCATCTACTATTTTTTTTTTTACTGGAAGAGGCTAATTGAGAAGGACCAGAAGTTGATGGAACTAGAGTTTGGTAGTTATTTTCAAAAAATGATCTATATCTAGTACTAGAAGACTCATTTTTTGAAAATAACATGGAGAGTTCATCAAATGCAATATCTCTACTAATTACAAATTTTGGAGATTTGGGATCAAAACACCATAATCTATAACCTTTTACCCCAAAAGCATAACCAAGGAAAATACACTTTTTAGCTTTAGACTCTAATTTCTCATCATTCACATGTATATATGCTAGACATCCAAAAAGTCTTCAAATCAGAGTAATTAGCAGGAGTACTTGAATAAATACTCATGAATAGATATCTAGAATAGCTGTATAAGGAGCTCGGCATTATATATGACAAGTTGTGAATCATCTCTGCCCAAAAGTCATTTGTCAACCCTTCACTTAGAGATCACACAACATGCTCTCTCCAAAAGAGTTCTATTCATACGCTCCGACACACCATTTTGCTCGTGTGTCATCCTAATCGTAGGGTGCTGAACAATTCCTTCATTTTTACAAAATTCATCGAACTAGCCCTCACAAAATTTCATGTCATTATCTGTTCGAAGTCGCTTGATCTGTTTACCTATCTATTTCTCAATCAAAACTTTTCATTGTTTGAAAGTTAGGTAAACATCACTTTTATGTTTCAAAAAGTAAACTCAAAATTTCCTTGAATAGTCATCAATGAAAGTCAATATATATTTGGCACTACTCTTAGATGGAACACGAGTTGGCCCCAAAGATCAGAATGGATATAATCTAAAGTACCTTTTGTCCTGTGAATTGTCGGTGAACTGAAACTGACTCTCTTCTGCTTCCCAAGGACATAATGTTCACAAAAATTCATTGCCCCGGTACTCTACCCACAAAGAAGCCCTCTTTTGCTCAACATAGTCAAGCTAGATAAAGGTCTCGCTCATGTGCCCCAAATGCATATACCATAATTTGGTGATGTCAGAATCAGACAAAAATGATGAAAGACTGCCGAGAACTGTGATAATTTAGACCCTTGAAAAGAGCATTGGCAGGCTGTGCAAGCTTTCATAATAACAAGAGCACCCTTACAGACTTTCATAACTCTACATTCAACTGCATATTTGCACCCAAGGGATTGTAAGGTGCCTAAAGAGATGAGATTTTTTTTCAAATCAAGAACATGTTTAACATTAGGGAGTGTCCTCACAATAACATCATGTATTTTAATCTAGACTGTACCCTTACCAACAACATCTCAAACGTGATTATTTCCCATCAAAATAATTCTACCATTACAAGATTCATAAGTGAAAAACAAATCCCTATTGGGACACATGTGATAAAAGCATCTGAAATATAAAATCCACTCATTTTTAGACTTGTTCTATCATCAGTGACAAAGAAAATATTTTCATCACTCTCATCAGTTATAACGCCATAGCCTCGGCAATATCAATATTTTTCTAGTTAGATTTCTTCGTATGCTTATCTTTATTTTTTAAACTGAAGCATTCAAATTTAATGTGCCCCTTTTTACGACATAATTGCATATTACATTTTTATGTCTGGATTTAGATTTAGATTTTGATTTACTATTTTCAAAGTCTCTCTTTTCATATCTATCCCTAGCAACCAAGCCTTCAGCCTAATTTTCACCAATTTCTCCAGTTATATCTCTATCAATTTGCTCTTTCGATTTTAAAGCAAATTTAATTTCACGATACAAGATTGTTTCTTTACCATAAATCATAGTATCACGAAAATATTTAAATGATAATTCTAAGGGAACATAACAACAAAAGGGCTTGATCCTCATCATCAATTTTCACATCTATATTCCCTGGATCATTATTTCAATGGAATCTAATTTATCAAGATGTATAGAGTATAATTCACATTCGGATCTTATATGAAGCAAATAAATTTGCTTCAAATAGAGCCGATTCTTCAATATACATCTTCATATACAAAGTTTTTCAGTTTATCTCAGATACATTTTACTGTCGTCTCAGTAGCGACCTTCCTTAAAACCTTATCAGAAAGATTTAGGATAATATCTGATCTGGCCTTTTTATCAAGGTCCTCAAAATTCTCCACCGACATCTTCTTTGACTTTTTTTCCACTCCATAAAGTGCTATGTCCATACCATCTTGGATCAGGATAGCCTCTATCTTGAGCTGCCACATCCCAGTTGACACTCCGTATCTATACGATACTAATCTCTGATGTCTAGTCATAATATTAGGTCTTTTTAGTGGAATTTCTTTGTCAATTTCATAAGAGCATCTAGAAAAATATAAAAGTTCGGCACAAATATTGGGAACACGATAACAAAATAAAAGAGAAAAAAAAAAATGAGAACACCAAATTTGTGTAGTTCGATCGAAAGACCTACGTCCATGGGTGAAGGTGAGCAAAATTTTACTATATAAGAAAAATACAAAAACTTTAAGAGAGTACTCCTAAACCCATAAAAGCACTAGAATGAAAAACATAAACGGGTGAGCCTAAAGACAAAAAGTTTATGACACATGAATAAGGCCCAATAACCCATTAAACTCTTTATGTTTAGTGTGTAGTACATAAAGCTCAGAACCTAAAGGTCTTTATTTATAAGATCATGCTACACAACTGTCTCTTATACAGTTGGTCTAATGTGAGATAAAGTTTGATCAACATCTGCTGTTGTGATTCTTGGTAATTCATGGTCACTGTCAAGAGAGGTCATAAAAATTGACTAAAGTCAATGTCATATTTATTTTTTCTTGCCACAAAGGGACCTATTCTACACACACACTTCCTATATTAATTCTCATGGAAGGACACTTCTTGAACTAATTTTCACATGCAAAGTTGAACCCTTGACCTTTGGTAGAGAGGGATCCATGTGTGTCCCCAAGCCATGAGCCTAAGTAGCGGTGATTCAATGTAATATTTGTAGTTTAGCCAAAAGTTTAAGAATAGCCAAATATCATATTTGGAGTAAAACAATAAACGTCTCAAAATTTCACCTTCGAACTAACGAAGCCCTAAATTCCGCTTTACATACGACAATTCGATAAATAATCTAGGATTTCTTCTTCTAGATCTTAAATTACTTGGAAAAAATTTCAACAACTAATTGATATTATTTTTGTTTTCAAAAAAATAGACTTTTTATGGATTCTATGAAAAAAAAAATGAAGTACAAAGCTTTCCCATGAACTCACACTCCAACTGTACTTCACCTCTTGAAACCAACCAATATATATTTTGTACTCTCTGAAAGATTTTCTAATATAAGTAAATGTAAAAAAAAAAAAAAGAAATGATGTTAAAATTTGTTTTGACAAAATATCTTCCAAAAATTGTGGACAATTGCTTTAAAGATTCCATATATCTATTTTTTTTAATAAATAATCACATTTTCCTTAATTGACTTATACATTATTTTCTTCAATTTTTAAAAGTAAGCAAAAAATTTTATAAACTACTTTTGCTCATTTCCATTTTACAGTAACTAAACATAATAAATTTAAATTAGTAAGTAAAATGTATTTTAGTTAATAATTTTAAATTTTTAATATTTTTAGTTATTGTAAAAATAAAATATACTTCATAGAACCATTTAAAAAGAAAAGATAATATCGAGCACTAAAAATTAAATCTGAAAAGTAACTTTGACCTCAAATTTTTGGAGGGTATTTTTGTTGAAAGAAACTTTGACATCATCCTTTTATAGTTATTTATATTAGGAGTCTCTAATATACATCTGTGTCCCTAATACTATACACATTAGACTAGATCTGTCTATAAAATGGAAATCGAATTCTATACCCGAATCAGAAGCATTAAAAAGAATCTTGAACACAGTGGCCTAATGATTCTCAATTGTTCAATTGATAAACCAAAACAAATTATCCAAGAGAAAATAATTTAATTCAGACGAGAGGAAAATAAAATTCTACTACAGTAATAATTTAGGCGCCGACACTATGCGGTTGGACCCATGCCATCAAAATTCACACTAAAAAGACTAAAAATGGAGAAATGCTAGGCCTGTTGGTATTGTATAACAGACCACATCAAAATTTGTGGTAAGCTACTTATATACTACTAGTTTTTGTGAGGGTATTTTTTTTTTTTAAATGATTAAAAAGGAAAATGATTTTAAAAGTAACAAAGTGACATAAAACCTCCAACGTGATAAAATTTTAACAAATAATTGCCATCCGGATATTGAATATTTGCGGGGATTCATGTCATTTTACACATCTAGATGTAATAAGAGACTAATAATTAATTGGCTCTGTATGCTTATACACATCTAATTCATTTTTAATTTTTTTCCCGCACTTGTGACAATTAGTGTTATTGGTAGAAATGGATTAAGGTTGTTCAATTTTTTTGGAAAAGTCGTCGTATTAGTCCTTCACATTACACATTTTTTTTTAGTTTCTCACTTTTAAAATGATGATTTTTAGTTCCTGATAAATGTAAAATCTCATATTTTATCCCCGAAGGACTAATACTGTCTTTTTATACATTGTTCAGATGGTATATTTTTCTAAATTTGGAAATTCATCTTTTTCCTCTCAATACAAAGCACGAACATCAGATTGGATCGTCTCGAATTTTGGAGAATATTTAGAATTTATGAATATAATATAATTGAAGAAAGTATAAGTCAACTATAGAGTATAAAATCCCAAAATTGACATGGATCGAAGACTTTTGTCATTACATCATTCCAGTGAAGTTGAACATAGCGTGGACTGATGATAATTGTAGTAGAATATTTTATGGGGTAAAGAATATGAAGTACATGAGTGATTTGCAATTGGTTTGTATTTTGCCGTAGTAGAATATTCTATGGATGTAAAGATATGAAGTACATGATTGATTAGTGATTGATTTGTATTTTATTTGTATTTAAGATAATTTGAAGAACTGACTTATGGTATTTTTTCCAAATTTTACATCCCAATATAATGCCAGTATTTTGTATTAAGGGGGAAAAGTGAATTTTTGAAATTTGTAAAGAAAAGTATCATGTGAATAGTACATGATTATTTCAGGCTAAAAGTACTCAAAATTTTATTGAGAGACTGAAATGCAACATTTTATATTTGGGAATGACTAAAGATCATTAAGGACTAAATAAATGAGGGACTAACAGAACTTTTTAAAAAGAACAAGAAAAAAAGTTAATAACACTTTACCCCCTAAACTAGGGGTAATTATACTTTGCCACCCTAAACTTAAAAAATAGGCACTTTACCTCATATATCAACTAGTCAACCATTACATTTTTAGGTTGATCAAAATAATATGTTTATGGACAAAAGTAACCCTTAAAGCTAATAACACTTTGCCCTCAAAGGATTTATTTGTCCCATAAGGGAAAATAAGTTATTAGACTTATCATTTTAAGACTATTTAAGTCATAATTACATTTGTAAACTTTTTGTCTAGTACATAAGAATATTTCTTCTTTCATAATTATAATTTTCAAATTTACTTTTCTTTGTTTCAAAAGATTGGGAGTCTTGAAATGATAATGTCTTGCAAAAACAACTAAAATAAAATAAAAATATGACAGAATTTTAGATTCTGAAATTCTTCCATGAATTCAAAGGCCTTTCTCTTATACACATCTAGATTTGTGAACAAAATTTTTAAATTTATTTTAACATCAAACCCTAAACATGGTTTTTAAGTTGATGCAAAATAAATGCTACTTTATAATTAGTATATATTTGAATTTTGACCTTTTTTTTTTTTTTTTTTTTTTTAACAATTTGCACAGTTTTGAAAGTGATTTCTATTTTTTTTTTAGATGAAATTTTAGTAAGAATTTTCTTTAAACTTCTATTGTGTATAAGACCTAGCAATCACAGAAAAAAGATCCTAGATTTAGATCTATTAATCTAGATGTGTATAAGAGACAGATCTATAACAATTAGATGTTAAATGCATAAATTTAATAAAAATAATTTAGTTTAATGGTTGAATTATCCATACTAAATTGATGTAGGAGAAAAAATATTAAAATTCTATAGCATAAATTCCATTTTGTACTTGGATTTTAAAGAACAAACAGTTGACATTATTGGTATAATATTTTCTCTCTCTGAAGATATTGACTTTCAATTAATTTTATAGTTTGTTTTTTTTTTTCTAATTTTAAATAATTTTCATACTATTGTAAAAAATAAAATATATAAAATATTTTTTCTCCTACATCAATTTAGTATGGATAATTCAACCATTAAACTAAATTATTTTTATTAAATTTATGCATTTAACATCTAATTGTTATAGATGTGGTAAAATGTGTTTTTTTGCTTAGTTTTAAGGGGGCAAAGTGGACTTACCCCTACTTAGGGGGCAAAAAGTTATTAACTTTAAGAGGTACTTTTGTCCATAAACCTATTATTTTTATAAACTTGAAAAAGTAATAGTTAACTAGTTGACATAGGGATAAATAGTTTAGGGTGACAAAGTGTAATTATCTTCTAGTTTAGGGGTAAAGTGTTATTAACCCAAAAAAAGATTTTTAAAAAAGAAACAGCAAACAAAAAAAGGCTAAAATTTCACAGGTAGAAAGCTGATAGAGAAACAAATACAGGAAGAAAAAAACCCCAAAAAAGGAGGGGAAAAAAGGCTCCAAGTCCTTCGAAGATGGCGGAGGACGACGATGACGATAGCTTTGGAGACTTCAGTTTCGCATCCTTCAATTCATCTATCAGTCATCAGATCAACGGCCTAAAATTCCCGATTACCACGGCGTCCGCCACCACCGCCGCTGCCAAGGACGATGACGACGGGGACGAATGGGGTGATTTTATTGGTGAAACTCCACTTGGATCTTTTGGATCCTCCAACACCCCATCAACAAAGTCCATCGACCCTTTAAATTTCTTCGCTCCGAATCCCAGTTCTCGATCAGAATCCGCGGGCCCGAACCCGGTTGAGCCCGGTTCGGATGGGGTTCAGCCCCCGGAGGTAGAGGAGAAGAAGGAGAGTCAGTGGGTGAAGCTAAAAGGGGCTATACCATTATCAGTATTTGGTGATCTTGAAGAAGAAGAAGAGAAGGATGATGAGGTGGAGAGATCTGGTGGGATTGATCCGCATGATATTTATGGTAAGGACTCAAAATTTGATCAGAAGAAGAATGATAATTTTAGTAATGGATTTAAGAGTAATGGTTTTTTAGGTGGATCGTTCAGTTATGATGTTATTGCTAGTTTATATAATCAGCCAGCCAATTTAAATAATGGGTCGAATTCGGGTTCGAGTTTGAGTAATAAAGATTCGAGTTTGGAGCTGGGTGGATTGAATTTGGAATCAGGGTCTTAGTGGCTAAAAAGAGCGATAATGATTTATTAATGAATTTGAGTAGTAATTATAATAAGAATCAAGAAATGGAGATTGGGGATGGGGTTAGTGTTGGTTCAAATGGAATTAGTTCGAATTTGGATGCTTTGGACCTGGATTTTGGTAGGTGGAACACTGGTTTTAGTGGGGTGAGTTCAATGTCGAGTTTGGATTTGGTTGTTAAGAAAATTTTGGATGATCAAAGTCAGCTGAGTAAAGGTGAGAATGGCAATGCTCAGTTCAATTCAAATGGTATTGACCTGAGTGTGAAAGATACTGAGAATTCACATTTTAGCTGGTGGAATTCACATTTTGATGGATTTATGTCGAACTTATCTGTTATGGAGTCAAGTTTACATGGATCGAGTTTCAATGTCAATGGGGTGGATATGCTCTCTGATTTTAGGGGTGGAAATGAAGAACTTGGTGGCGGTGAGGGTGAAGATGATGACGATGACAATGATGATGGATGGGAGTTCCAGGATGCATATGCGGAATCTAAAGATACTGTAGGGAATGAGAAGGTAAAACCTTGAACTTTGTGATTTTGTTGCTCATCTATAGTTTTTAGCACACAAGCATCTTTGTATAATTCTCTTGAAATATATAAGGAGCCTGTAAACATCAATTGAGGATCCACAATCAATGATAGTTGAACTACAAATGGATTGGACAAGAATTGCTGCCTGATATCTTGAATTTCTTAAGTTCTATAGTCCTTATGCGATCTGACAAGTTCCATCACAAAGAAAGAATAAAACTCTTAACTGTAAAACTTGGAACTTACTATTCTATAAAGTAGCATTTAGTTTGCATCTGCTGTATGAAATTGCCTAGGGTTTGATGTTGAGATATTCCCTTTTGTTCACTAATCTGACATATTTCATTAATAGATCTAAATCTAGGATCTTTTAGATGTGAAGGCTAGGTCGGAGGTGCAAGAAAGTTTGGAGAAAAGTTCTTACTCATCTGGTATTGTAGAATGACACAAACAGATCAATTGATTTGTTTTCTGTGTCAAATGGACCTAGTGATATAACGTCTACTTCAAATGGAATTTTCAGTAAATCTGACTGCACTGATGTTGGATCCAATATCAAGTCAATTTCAGCAGCTGGTAATAATTTAGCTTCAGATACATGCCTAAGAGGTGACCAGAGAGGCACTGAGGTGGTACTATACCCTCATCCAGTTGATGGAATTGCTGAATCTGATGAAGATTTTGGGGAATTCGCAGCTGCATTTTCTGGAACTGGACTAATGCAAGAGGTCAGTTACTCGATCATCAACCTGTTTATAGTTTTCATTTATACTGTAAGCAATCCTAGTGCTTGAGAATTCATTCTTCACGGTAGGAGAATTTAAGACATATTTCCTCTCTTAGCTTAAATCAGCAACTACCGCGATTGATGGCATATAATAGGTGGTTGAATTGATGGGATAACTCATTTTTAACTAATAAACCAAATGCAGCTTCGAAAATTTGCAGCTCAGGTTTATAACATTCTTTGTTTGACAAAATTAATTTATTCTTTTCTGTATGGGTTCCCAAACGTACTTATAATTGTTGGTTCGTTGAGCTAACTCTGGATCTTTTATTCTGAAAGGCTGATTCCAAGTTGCATGATAACGGTGGGATCAATGCATGCTCGTCAGGGTTTACAAATGGCTCAAAAGGATCAGTTGATTTTTTTTCTGTGTACGATGGAGCAATTGACTTATTTGCACCATCAAATGGAATTTCCAGTGACCCCAGTCAAGTCAGTACTGGTTTTGATATAAAGCCAAGTATAGCTGCTAAACATGAAGCAGCTTATAGTGGTCCAAATTTCGATGCGTTCTTAGGACGTGAACAGACAAATGGTGGAGACATGCAGGATCCTCATACGGTCATTCAAAATGATGCATCTGATGAGTCCATTGGGGAGTTCACGGCTGCATTTGCCAAAAATGCACTTATGAAAGAGGTAAGGTGAAGCTCGAGTCTAATCACAGCTTTACTTTAGGATTAGATATTTGACAAGGTCTAGTTATATAGTGTTTGTTGTAACAAGAGTAAAAGACTAGATCTTCCACACTCTGAACTTAAAACACCAGCACATGACGGGTTAGTGTCCAGGTTGGCCACCATGTAAAAGATATCATACAAATGCAGTATCTTTTGGAGCTTTTTGTATTTTGTTAGCTCTGACTTTCAGGTTGTATGATGTTTCAGGAAAAGGATATTAGATTGGATAATCATAAAGGTGCACTCCCCTTGTCTATTTTTGGTGATGAAGAACTAGAAAGTGATGGTTCCTTGAATGCTGATGATGGTTTCATGCTTCAACCCAGCTCTTCTAAGGGAAATAGTTATAATCCAAATTCAGCTATTTCTATCAATGACCTCATATCAAACCTATACAGCCAAGCTGAGCCGATCTCTCCTGTCGGCTCAATGCAAGAACCAGTTGTAAATGGTTTGGATCTGTTAGACTCTTTCTCTGGGTCCTAATCTAGTACCAACTTCTGATGATGTTGATAGCAATTCATGGGAATTTAAGGATGCTATCTTCCAAAGTGAAGCTGAGAATGGGTCTTCTCTTTCTGAAAATGAAGATGTGCATCAGAGAAGCTCAGGCAAACTAGATGTGTATAAGAGACAGAAATAGCCTAAAGAACCAACACTAAGGACGAATTATATTTTATAGCTAAAGGTCATCTTGCAAGCCTAAAGGTTTGTACCTGACACGGTTCAATTGAATGTCTTTGAACCTCTGGGACACATGGAGATATATGCTCTGTTACATTTCTATATACGTGTTCAAAAGGCATACTTCCTTTACCGTGTGTCCTTTCGTCTAACTAACTCAAACTATGCTCTTTTATCAGGAAACTCAAAGAATGCTATTTCGGTACAAGATTCAAACCTGGAATTATATTGAGACAATTCATGTGCTTAATCTCACTTTTCCCCTCTTTCTATTTGTATGTCAGTTCATTAAGCATTTGGTATTGTCTTAGTATAACCAAGGTACGTAGCAGTATGTGGCACCTTGAAAATGGTTTAGAAGAGTATTTTCTACTTGCCTCATCAAAAGTTTGCATATGGAGTAAAAAGTTGGTTATGAATCTTTTATGTCGGAGAAAGTTTTTACTTGCTAAGCACAAATGTTGGGCATAGTCATGTTAGAATCAGCTTCGAATGTTTTTACTGTGGACCAATGATCATTCTCAAGGATAAGGGGAACTCTTCTGCCTTCTAGTTCTGTTTCTCACTTTAGGAACTAAAGTGATAGTCAACCTAAATGTTAAGGGTGTAAAGTGAAATTAACCCTAAATTCATGTGTAATACATAAAATGACAAATTGGTATACATGGAGGTAGCTTAGAAATCATTAATTCAATTACAAATAATAAAAAGTGTATCATGATTCTTAATAAAAATATGAAAAATTCAGACATGATCCATGGTTCCATAAACACAGTGGAAAAAGAGTTTTAGTGTTTTCCCTAAGAACCGGACCTTTGTCCAACTCTCGCAACAGTTGGGATGAACTAACTAATTGTCGTGCTCTACCTAAAAACCAAAAGATTTCAGGAAAAGGTTGGGTAGTTAAGCTTTTGATTTTAAGTCTTGAAAAGTAAACTCAATAGTGTAGATCTTTGTTGGATGAGTGTAGTCAAAGACAGTAATCATATTTACTTTATCATTTAAAATGTGTATCATCTGGATTGATAATTTCTATCAACTTAAGGCTTAAATTTGAATTCCTTTTACATAAGAAATGCTTATATGAATAACTTACAAAATATCCATTATTAATCCTTTGTGTATTTTCATCTTCTTAACCATCCACTCTTTTTTTTTCAACACACCTTTATTGTTAATAAACCTATGGCAATAGATAAAAAAATTCCTATAGAATTGATCTTTTGAATCCGCTTCAAGCCATGAAAAATAAAAATTCAAAAATTGGCTTGTTTTTGACTGGTCTAACCTGAGTTTTATGTGAACAATGAGGGGACATTATTCTGGTGACTTATTGGTGGAAATTTTTTTGACTATTTAATTGGTGTAAAGCGAGTTTGGACTGGAAGAATAAAATAATTAAAATTTGAGATGTTCCCTATTATTTGGGTACCTGAAGTGCAATATTGTTCATGTAGTGTTCTCTCAAGCAATTTTCATAGCAAGGAAATAGTTCGTAGATTGCTTTATGATGGTAGGGTTGGTCTTTGCACGTTGTAAATGGATGTCACTTTAGTATGTAGATCTTAACATGCTTGTAAGTTTCTAAGCACTGGTTTATTTTCTTTTTTGGAACTTATCTCTTTTGGTGGTGAACATGAGATTCAAGACTGAGCTTATCCGTTGTTTTTCATATATTTCTTTTAGTAGTCTGCAGTGCTATTTTGGTTTCCTCTTGCCTCTACTCATATTTCCATTTTTAACATGGTAGTCCTTCTGGGTTCTCTAAGAGCTATAGAATGATGATGTGAATTATGAATGAGTCTTACAATTTTCAAGACTAACTATTCAAATTGAGATTTGAAATTCATGTTAACACTTGATCTGTATTTGATTAGTTTGTTTATATTTTCATGCTCTTTCTGTGTAATTGTTAACTGGTTAATTTTCAACTGAAAAATCATGCTTCTTTCATATTCTAGGAGGCTTGTGGGGACGTTGGCCAAGGGAATGCTATTACCAAAGAAGAGCACTTGGATAATGCCGCACGAAGACATAATAATCTCCTTGATTTTCTTGAAGTTCTGCAAGAACCGGAGTTTCATGTTCTGGAAACGGAGTATGACTTGCAAAGAAGACTTTCTTTGGTATGCATTCACTTCCTGAATGTCTCAAACATTTTTTGAAACATGTCCGGCAGATGTGTATCATCTTGGTTTTTCATGGTTGATCTGCTATTGCTTTCTGCCAATTAGGAACTCTCACTCGACTTTGCAGATTTTGTTTTGAATCTTTTTATTTTTATTTGTTAACTTTTCCAAGTGGGAGTTAATAAACCTGAAAAAAGTTCGATGAAAGTTAACACTGCAGGATATTTTAAAGAAGTAAGAATGCATGATAGGGCCATGTGAACTACAAACTTTATTTGGTTTTTGTAAACAAATAAATTGCTCAGGCTTTTAATTGTGTGAATTTTATTCTATTTTAAGAAACATATAGATTATTTGGAAGGAGAATGTAACATGCATTCTGTGATTCGTTATATTCATTAACAATAAGCTGCAGAAGGTCTTAATAAATTTTAGGATTGTATGTTGTACATGGCACCCTCTATTTCAGAGTCATCATTATTTTATGCAAAGGAGACAGCAAAAGAACAAAAATCAGTGGGTTTATGTTGTGTGAAGTTTATGATTGTAAGTGTACCCTAAGGTTTAGTGAGATTCAAGGGGGATCTGTTCCACAACTTATTAAGTGATTTAAGCAATAGTAAGTATGTCATTAATGACATCATTTAGACAAAATGTCACAGTTATTTGGGCGTATTTTCTCTCTTTTGATTAGTTGTGAATTGGATGGTGCATATAAGCTGCAAACAGTTTCTTTAGGCCATCCACAGGAGCTTATAGTTGTATTTATTCCTTTTTTTCTTCTTGGGAATGAGTTAGATATCATGCATTCCTTCGTGTGGGGCGACTTTGGTGAAATTTATTTAGCTTTGAGCAAACAAATAAAGAAAGGAGGTTCACTTATTGCAATAAAGAATTACCGATCCTTTTCCTGAAATCTTTTGGTTTTTAGGTAGAGAAGGATGCTAGATTATCTATGGAACTTATAGATCATGTGAAAAGTATGCTGAAGATTCTGACGATGGGATCATTGGACGAACAATATACTTATGTTTCCATGTGGTCTAAGATTATTTACACGTGTGCTCAAGAGTTGCAACACGGTGCTCAGATATGGAGTCAGTCATTGCAGAAGAATATTCAATATCAGATACTTGCTGAACCTCAAGGTATTGCATTGTTATTACTTATTGTACTTGTTAGGCTGTTATTGATACTATTTACATGTTTATTAACCCCAAAGGTGGTTATTTATGCATGTTATGTGATATGATATTTGTTCATGCCATTACTTGATAGCAATGCTGGTTATGATAACAGGTAAAACATTTGTTCTAGCCCTTGGTGAGATTTACAGGGTTGCTGTATTACTTGGAGCCACAGCTATGCTCTATAAGCCATGGATATTGTTGACTGCTACAGAGTCATCAAGCATCAATTCACTTCTCGACCAATGTCAATCTTCATGGTCTGCTTCAGGGCTTGAAGAAGCCCTAGCCAGTATTTTAAATTCTACTCCTGCTGAAAAGTACAGCAGTCTTGCTTCATTGGTGGATTCAATCAAGTACATTTGTAATCTTGACACACTCGCTCTGCAGAACCAGGTTTTAATTCAGCAAGAATCCTTATGTCGGCTATCACTTATGCCTCAAAGAGTGGCACCAGGTAAGAAAAGTTTATCACAGTATTTGGTGTTTCGTATATTTAATACCTTAAAGAATAAGAAAAACTTGATATTTGATCTTAAACCAAAGGGGTTTAGGGTTCAATTTTGGAAAATAGTATTTGATATCCCGTTTCAAATTCCAAGGAACTGGCGTAATTGTCTACATTATTTTGATGAGATATAATCTGTTCTGGCAGCATTACCCATGCTTCTGATTCTATTCAACACAACATGACCTATAGCAGATTATTACTATTAAGTTTTTTCACAGTTTAATGATCTGACTTTGTGTTTACTCTCTGGAATTGCAATAATTAGGCATGACAATGGTAGTTTGGGATGAAGAACAATGTTTCCTCAAACTAGCAAATTTGTGGGTGAATCTAATAAGTTCTGATCGTCCAAAGTTGCCTCCCTTGCATGTCAATGGATGATAGATGCTTTCCATTCTGGAACTCCAGAAGTATACGAGCATGGAAGCTCAAATCTATTCGTCCATGAGGTGTTCACTATCTCTCTGTTTTCCTGCTTTTGAAAGTTTGATCTGGTTGGGGAAATTTTCCCATTTGACAATAAAGAACTAGGTAAATAGCTTGGTCTAATCAGTAAAAGTTGACTTTCTGTATTTCACCACTAAGTGGAATTTGCCATGGGAAAGACACCAAAACTGGAAGGAAAAAAGAAAAAGGTTGAGATATATTGCATTCTTTTCGTTCAATTTGTAGCGTGTAGTTTAGCTTTTCCATGTGCTAGAGTTGTATCATTGTATTATACATGTATATGTAAAATTTTGGGTGGAATAAACTCCAATTCTACAACAAAGGGACGTTAGAATATGAAATTTTGAGATGATGTTCTTCCGATCTCATTGATCTTTGCTGTTAGATTCAAATCATAGCATTATTTTTTTACCTTTGTACTCGAAATTGATCCTTCCCAAACGTGTTGATGATTCATTATCTCAAGATCACGATTCAATTGTCTATAGTTCTTGAATTATCAGATTTCTGAGCCATCTTTAAAGATCCAAACTATATTAGTTTGTACGATTATGAATCTTAAAAATAGAGAGTAGGTCTCGATTTTGACCTCTGCAACCATTGTCAAGATGCTTCTAAATACTTGATATTCAATAGCATTTGGGAATTTGAAATTCACCAAGTGAAAATAAGACTGTAATGGTTAAATGAATGAATTTTATATTTATTCAAAATTTATGTCATTTTAAATATATCTAATTTAAGTTCATTCATTTTAAATCCAACCATTTAAGAGCATTACATGATTCAATCATTGGCTAGAAGAATATTGTTTTACAATGGTCATCCACAAAATCAAGTGATAACAACCCTGTGGTTCCAGGCTTTTTAACAACCTACCCTATGAATCTATAATTCCAGGCTTTCCGACTGTGATTTTCTGAACAAGCTTTACCGTCTTTGTGTGAAAAGTTCAAATCAAACTTCAGTGCAAAAGACTCTAATTACTATTACAACTGATCTAATCAAGGAATTCCAATGATGCACTCTTTAGGGGATATAAGGGAGCTTCAAAACTGTTTTGTTGAATGTTGAATGTCCATTCCAATTAGCAACAAGTGATTGTAATCGAAAGTGCAGTAGCGCTCCTAGCTTTAAGTTCATATTATGGTCTTGTTTGGGATAAGGTATCCCCACTGTGGCAGCATAGTGTGTAAATTAGCGAGTCTTTACTCGCAATTGCAAGTAACAGTTCTATACTGTTTTTTGTGATGAATTGAAATGGGTAACGTTTTGAACTAAAAAATAAAAAATAAAAAAATTACGATATAGGTAATAATTACAAAAAATGATTAACTAAAAAAAATCAACAAATAAGAAAATTGAAGACAATTAAAATGTAAAGAATAAAGACAACCAACAAAAATATGGGGTATTTGCCTTTTGTACAAAGAAAACTAAGCTAATACTATTTATAGGTATGATTCAGTATACTAAAAATAATTTTAAAAAGATTGTCTAAAAATAAGAAGTTGTTATTTTAACTTACTCTAAGTGTATCCAACCTTAATTAGAAAATGTAGTTCTAAACATGTCAAAAATTGCGGCATTATTAGTTTTCAGTGACATGTAGTAATTACATTTTTATTAGAATTAAATTTGGTTAACATAATGGGTGAAAAAATTATGCATGTAAAGAATATTCATAAATTTAAAAAATTCTCTTAAATATTGGTAATTTTCGACATCCATTAAGTTTAATAAGAACATTAATATTAATTTCAAAAAGAATTGCCTCAAAAAAAAATTCAAAAAAAGTATTTATCTTATTCTCATTTATATATTCTACCTTGGTTATATTTGGTAAAACAAATGTAAACTAAATACAGGTGAAGGTTTTTTTTTTTTTTTTTTTTTATTTGGAGTTTACTCCTAGATTTTATTAAAATGAAAAGAACTGGTACAAAGAGGGAGACTTTACCAAAATCTCCTGGAAGTTAAGAGTTGTAATAAAACCCTAACTAAAAAAGCCCCAAAATTACCTAGAGTTCTTAAAGAAAATCCTAAGACACAAACAAGATATCCTGTCTAATCTAGGAACTCTCCTAGCTGGAAAGGTAAATTGGACGAATCATGCAATCTATTACACTTCTCATCACATTTTATGTTTGCCAGTAAATCTGCCAACTTGTTCCCTTCCCTAAAAACATGTAAAATTGTGAAGCCCATAATGGAAAGTTGTTGCTGAATTAGTTAAGCCAAACTATCTAACTGCCATGTTGATTTGACCTTCTTAGTTATCAGATTCAGGGCCATCATGTAGTCAACTTCAATAACAACCTTCTGCAGCACCAACTTTTGACGCAACTAAATTTCTTCAAGTAATGCCATTAACTCTCCATAGAGATGATGAGTGAATGCCATCATAGAAGGATGAGATCTTTACGGATAGAAAAAGATTGCAGTCAGTTTGATAATGATCGAGTGACATTACTTCTTCGGCCCGAAAGCAGCTATAAGTTTACCATTCAAATAAATCCCTTATTGCTCCCCCTCCTGCAGCAAAACTTGGGTTCCCTCTTGACACTCCATCAGTATTAAGCTTGACGTAGTTTACTAGAGTGCCTGCAGCTAAACCTGGGTTCCCTCTTGACACTCCATCAGTATTAAGCTTGACGTAGTTTACTGAAGGTGCACTCCAGCTGACCAATGTAGTCTTTGTTCTCCTGTAATTTGGCAACACCTGCACACCTAGTTGAAGTGAATTGATGTCCTCCTGACTTGAGCTGTAGAATGGAAAGGCTTGAGAAATGGAACCGAGCACCCCTTTAACTGATGAAATCATAGCAACCGAGGTTATCTTCTTTCCATCAAAAAACTAGCAACTCTAGCTTTCCAAATAGTCCAACGGCTAACACTTGGAATCAATCTAAGATTACCATGAGCAGTAATATCAGTTGAATTGAACCATCATGCATTTAGCAAGTGCCTCATTGTGCAAATGAGATAATAAAATGGTGATATATGCTATCTTTTCATCCTTTATAATTTTCAAATTTCTTATTTGTATGACTATAGTTTTGTGAATCATAGGTTGGAGAATTTGAGATAAAAAGTATAAATTGAGTCGAATAAATTAAAATAGAATGCACAAAGTTTATCATAACACTAACACATAAGAAGAAAATAGTTCAAATTATCCACTATGACAATTGACGACCAATTAATTAAATATTAACCACAAGCTTAATTACCATGATTGGTCCTAAAGACAAACAACATCATCTTGTGACAAAAAGAGTATAAGATTAATTACATTACTATAGAGGTAAAAAGTTATACACTTTTGTTTAAAATTATAATTAGATGGTATTGGCACATGAGCATTTATAAAACAACAAAAAGTAGTCTAATTATAAAAAACAAACAATTGTTAAGCATTACTTAAACGAGTATTTAAGCACACTCGATGCGTGGATGCGTGTGCAATAAAGAAAATCTTCAATAATTTGGATAAAAAATTGAAATAAAAATGATATTTAATTAGCAAAATTGTGGGATCTCTTATGAAGTAATACGTGTGAGTTGTGACAGGAACACATCTAGTAGTGGCGATAATGGGTCACAAGATCTTTAGCCACAACTAGAGTCTGACAGGATCTGTCTCTTATCCCTGACTCTTATGTACACGGACAGTCATTATGACATGCCATCTAGGCTATATTAGACAATATGATAAGGTGTGAGACAGATACGAGACAAGGCTTTGTAGGAGTTATTTTGTCAGGTACTTTTCAGTTATTCCACTAAGTGCTCATAATTAAATTTGATATTACCTCAATTGATAAATCTGATAAAGAACTATTAGGTGTTGGTAAGGGCAAAATAAGCAAAATATCAAATTTGACAAAAGTTGACTTTAGGCTTTATATAACTTAGATATGTATAGCTAAAAGATAACTACATGTAGGATGGCCACGGTTCCAATTTCAGAATTGGAATCGTCGAATCGAACCACCAAAACTGGCGGTTCGGAATTAGAACCGTCGAACCGTCAACGACCTGTCTATTAACAAATCTAGATGTCTGTTCTATATTTTTGACACTTTATTACTGCTCGTACTACTTTCTGAGGTCTTGATGAAACTTATGTGCTTTACAAAATGGTGGAAAATATTGATAAGAGACGCAAGTTAAATAAAGAAATGCTTCAAAAATTCTCGTGCGAAAGGTAATAGATATCTGTTGTATTTGCCCATGAACTATAATGCACATGGTTTCTAGAGTTGATTGATAATAATCACTTAAAGACTATTTAGAATTAAGAATCCCATTTGCTCTGATGGATAGTTTATCCAATGGTCTACTTTTAATTATTGTATGCAATTCAGATGAATTTCTGGCAACGCGCTACTTGAGGAAACCATTTTATACCGAGGCTAATTTCGAAGGTGGAAACCATCAGGGTATAGTTCGCATTCGAAGAATACCAACTCATCTTAAATTGTATTTTAAAAATGCGAGTTAAGTGAAAATATTATCAATTTAAACTTTTTTTAAAAAAATTGGTTAGTTTGTATTACATAAATCCGAACTAATATTTTTTGTATTAGTGTAATACGAACTAATAGTTCGGGTAACATGATGCCGTTACGCTTTATGATGATGTTTAGAGACTTGGAGACAATTGGACATCTTAGTTGGGGATCTACAGTATTAACTTTTTTGTATCGTGGATTGTGTGATGCTACTTCACCCACTGTGAAGGGTATCTATGGTGCTTCCCTTTTAATACAGGTATTATTTATGCTTTATATGAAATGTTAATTCTATTTTTATTATTTTATATAAATACTAATTACTAAACGATAGTTATGGGATTGGGAGATACCTACTATGCGGCCTGATAGATTGGAGCCGTTGCAGAAGTTTCACGGAGCATATGCCTCTAGGTAAATACTTTGGCAAATGATAGTTTAATTTCATATCTCATAAAATATTTATTTCTTTAGTATTAAACTTGCCATGAACACATTTTTCAATAGGTTGCAATATGGGATGTGAATTTTGATTTGCGTAGAACAGTAAGACATGTCTTACTTGGGTTTCGAGATTAGTTACATGGCCTACGACCCACAGCGGTATTGATTAATTTGATTTTCATCGAATTACATATATTCTGATATTACTTAATTGAACATGAATCAAATTTTTTATTTTGTAGTTCATATGGTAGACATACACAGTTGATATACTTTATCGGCTTTCCCATTATTACACTATTGGTCGTCACATATGGCAATCAGTCACATATCTTATATAGGGGAGGTCGTGGAGTGCCACCTTCTCATCGTGTTATGCAATAATTTGAAATGCACCAGCCTATTTCGAACAAAAGATTAATTGTTGATCATAACATACTTCATGCGACGGGTCATCGTGGTAGGCCTAATACTAATTGGCTCACAGTTCATCAAGTTTATGTCGATACTTGGAGATCACATGTGTACACAGTTGAGGCAGGTATTCCATGTATAGATACAATGAATGCGTCTTTCATATAGATTACTTGCATTGGTATCGACAGAGGACAATGTATAGGTATACATGGAATACTGAGTGCAGATTGATTTTCCGAAAATTACCAAGGTGACAGTACACGAGTAGATCACTGATAAGGGTCTCTTATACACATCTTTATTCTAAGATTTTTCCTTATTGTGTTAACTTATTCTATCTCACTTTTATGTAGATGGATCGCATGCGTCAAATGTACCACATGACCCTAGACTTGGTTGGGGATGATGATGATCGGATCAGAACTATTAGTACACATTTCAGAGATTTTGCAGCTTAGTCTTTATATGAAGTAGGAGAGGCGGGATGTCTTCAACTTGCTCGTATAGTTGTCCCCAATTATCATCCAGAACTAGTTCCAAATCCACAAAAGATGCAGGGCATCTCTCGATTTGGACGATAATGTGGTGGTGGTTGTCGCCCATATAGAGTTTGGTCACCTGAGCCTGAGCTCGATGCAAGATTGCATGATATGTATGAAGATGATGAGAATCCACATTTACTTATGCCACCCCACTCTCTGGGCGGTCCTCATGCATCTATGCCATTTTCTAGTGACCAATTCATTTGACAAGACACCATGCCATTCAAGTCATCGTCATCAATACCTTTCCATAGCCTAGATGGCATGTCATAATGAATTGGTCTTGAAGATTCGTCACAGCCTGGTTCTGGGTACCCAACGTCATTCTTACTTAAGAATAGTTTACCAGTGTACGTGATACATCACAATTTTATGTTCGCCGGTCAAAGAGGATACACAAACCGAAAGATTAAAAGTATTAGTATCAGACTTTGGGGGCATAGGCAGTCATTATTGAGTATAACTATAGGATGACTTGTGTTATTGATTATTGTACTACTAGTTGTGTTATTGATTATTGTACTACTAGTGTAAATTTGTTTTCTTTTGTCTATATGTGTTGCCCTTGTTGGGCTTTTTATTTATATTGATGACCCTTGTTGGGTATGGTTGCTGGCAGGAGAATCTCTAACAAATAGGGAAACTCTATCAAAATTTATTAAAAAAAGTAATGATTAAATGAAAGATTATATTACTACTACAAGATTTTCTTTCAATTTAAACTTTTTTATTTCTAAATTAATTTTCCAAGTATTGACTATATAATATTATTAACTTACAAAACTTTTGTCATAATAGTTGATCGTCAAAAGTAACATTAAAAAATCTCTAAATATGTACATATTTTAAGTTGTAGTTATTTTGCACTTCTATGTTATTATTTTTCGACACTTTAAAGATTTTTGAGTCAATTTAAAGTATGAGATTAAGAGATTTGGATCGTATTCTTTAAAAATGTGGAAAGTATAGTTCATATTCAATGAATACGAACTAAGCAATTTTTTAAAAAAAAATTATGCAAAATTGGGAGTTAAACTTAGTTTGTATTCCACGAATATGAAAAGTACCAAATAGTTATTTGTCCTACAAAGCCAACATCGGTACAAAACACTTTGAAATGACACGTTCTTGAAAATTTCTCATTGCAATCCATCTCCTTCCAGTAGAAGATTTAAGTTAGTTTATTCTCCAAGAACTGATATGGAACTAATAATCGACATGGCTTTAGCTTTGCATATCATTGTGAAGCCAATGACTATACTCTATAAGATCATTCGGACTATCTTTTCTAGAATGGATGGTTTGGTTGTTGATGATGATTATACTAGTGATGTTAAAACTAGTGACCGTGAGTAATTGTAGTCAAACTTTACTCGTTGAACTCAAATTCTTGAAAAGACTACTTTTCGTGCTTGCAGCATGGCAATTTGGCAGTCAACTTTGACGCACATACATGTAGAACAATCAACACATAGCATGCATGCACACTCAACTCCTAATTTTTGTTCTCTTTTTCCTGAAAACTGAAAATAACACCATAGATTCTAACTATTTGACCTTCCTTGTGTGGACATTTCCTCTACGTTTTAAAATTTTGGCATCTGGTTCTTCCACCAAAGTATCATCCTTTTCTATCCTTCACAATGCTTTATGAGACCGGTTTCGTCTTAGTGAGGAACAAATTATGTTAAACTTTTAATAAGATTAATTGTTATCTTCAGATTATTGAATTTATCGAAACAATTTTTTTAATATTTAGGGAACTTCTCTTGCAAATGAATCTTCTCATGTACCAGTTGTTACGTTGTTAGATATTTGAATCAGTGTATGTTAGCACAAAAAAACATTGCAGTGAAGCATTTATTTAATACATAAATATATGTGGGAGAAGAATAGTTACAAAATAAACCATATACGACTCTTATATTGAAACTAGTCGACAGAAACTCATGGCAGAAAAATAAACCATAAACTCAACCTAAAATTTCTCTAGACTCTCTTCTCAAGTCTTCAAAATCAAAACCTAGGACTCTGATATCACTTATAAGATTAAAAATCACCAATCAATAATTAACCCACAAGAAAACATGTTGATGTGGAATTATAAATATGGTGGTATGGAATTTGTATGTTCCCAGCTAGAGATATGCTAGTGCAGCACCGTGGACATGTCGAATTTCAAATAAATTAGTTAATGTTGCTTAGGGAGATAGGTCGGTTGAGGTACGAGTAGTTGGGGTTACAAAGGAGTTGCCCTTATCAATGGGATCTTAGCCATAATAAAGCTATTACTGCTTCGATTAATTACATCTTATGTACAGGGCATTTTCCACAACAGAACTTTGGTGAGAGCAATATGTGGTTATCAGCAAAATAATGAATAAAATAATAATTTTCAAAACAGTGATAGATCTAAAGTTAAGTGCTATTCTTGTGGTAAAACTAGTCATTGTTAATATGAAAGTCTAGTAGCTGGATGGAATCGACTTATGGAGAAATAATGGGTTAGTTTGAATGAATTGTTAGATCAAGAAAAATTAGCAGAAAAGTTGTATTTGAAGTACAAGATTTGCCCACAGAAAATAAAGAAGTTAAGATTGTGCATAGTTTATACGGTGATAGAATTTTTGATAGAAATTGACCCATGGCATCAATTAACAGAATTTCATTAAAGTTTGGTTTAACGAGGCAATGTTAGCATACTAAACTAAACCAATTTAAAGTCTAGAAATTTAGATTAATAAGATGTTAGTAGCTAAATTTGTAAGAGATTTCTTTCCTAATTTATGTTTTCATCGTTAAGTTAGAATTTAATTTAATATGAAATTATAACTCAAGCGCGGTAGTAGAATCCATAAAGGATGTAAATTAGCTTATGTTCTATTCAAGCGTCTAGTGCCCGGTTGTTTTAGTTGAGGAAAGACTTGCACTTATGTTCATTAAATAAATTTTCTTTAGCCTCCCAAAATTCTTTTGCCTCCACAGTCAAAATACATTCTGGTCTTTGATTTTGTTGGTAGTTTCTCATTATAATTGAAAATTTAATCATCAATTAAGCCTTGTGGCTTTAGTTTCTCTTAGCACCAGAGTTCATAAATTTTTAATAAGATTAATTGTTAGCTTTATAAATTTATCCAAACTAGTTTTTTTTTTTTAATTTTTTTTTTTTTTTTACATTTAAGGAACTTTTCATGCAAATAAATCTTCTCCTGCACTAATTGTTACTTTGTTAGAAATTTGAATAAGTATATATTAGCACAAAAAATAACATAATGGAGGATTTGTTTAAGACATATAAATATATGCAGAAGAAGAATAATTATAAAATAAAGCATATCTAAATCTCAATTAAGAAAGGAAGATATAAACCCATGACAAGATTCCTTAACCTCCGCCTAAAATTTATCTAGACTCGCAACTCTCTTCTCTAATCTTTTATTGAAGATCAAGTATCAAAGACTAGGCTCTAGATAAATTTTAGGCGGAGGTTAAGGAATAACTGTCTTACTCTTTTAATATTGTAGATGTGGAATTATAAATATTCAGATATGTTATTTAGAAGGTTGCAAGCTAGAGATATGCTGCAGCATCTGTATACACATTTGATCTCAAATGCATCAATTGATGTTACTCAGGAAAATAAGCCCGTTGATGTATGAGCAATTGTACAGTTACAAAGGAGCTACAATTGATCGTATATTGGGGATATTGTCCACAATAAAACTATTACTACTCTGATTGATTACGTCTTATGTATAGGGCATTTTCTGCTAAAGAACTTTGGTGAGTACATGTAGTCAGCAACAGAATAATCAATAAAATAGTAATTTTTACAAACTTGATTGATCTAAAGTTTAATGCTATTGTTGTGATAAAATTGGTCGTTATCAAATAGTATTGAGAAACAAAATAGTGTTATGGATGAAGTCGATTTATTCAAGAATTGAGGGGTAAGCATGAAGAATTCTTAGAAGAAGAATTAGTCGAGAAATTATATTTGAAGTACAAGATTCATTCACTGAAGATAAGTATACAGAAGATAAGATTGCACAACATTTATACGGTAACGAAATTTTCGGTAGAGATTGTGCCCATGATGACGTCGAACTGGATTCCATGAAAACTTTAGTTTAAATGAGACAATGTTAACATATTAAATTAACCTCATTGATTAAAATTTAGGACAGTTTCAGCTTAATTAGATTTTAGTAGTTGAGTTTCGTTGAGATTTTCTTTCCATTAATCTCTACATAATTCTTTTCATAATTCTTTCCATGAATCTCTATAATCTCCTAGATTAAGAGATTGTATAGTTAGAGCATCTCCAAATTTTGGGCTAATTAAACTCCCAATGTTTAACTAATTAGTCTCCTAATTTGTGTCTCCATTGTACTATAAGTATTGGTTGTACATGCTTATTTCATGATGTGAATGAAAATTATTCCTTCTTTGTTTCAAGTTGGTATTAGAGCCAACTCCTTTGAGATCTTCTGGATGTCGCCAAAATGAGAGAAAAATATATTGAAACATTTGGAACAAAATTGATTCCTATGGTTGCTCAATCTAAAGGTGCTTTCAATGTAGGAATCATCCTTAATGAATCAAATTACGATATTTAGTCGCAACTGATGGAGATGCATGTTGCCGAAAGAGAGAAACTCTCTTATATTTGCAGCTGGTAAGATGAAGCAACCTATAGAATCAGAAGATGCATATGAAAAGTCGTATGCTGAAAATCAAAAACTGAAAAGGTGGCTATTGATGTCCATGTGTATAAAAATTATGAAGCGGTATTTACATTTGCATGCTACAGCTCATGAAATATGGAGTGCTTTATCAAAAACATTCTATGATAAAGTGATGAATTGCAAATCTTTGCTTTAAACCAAAAGGCTTTCACTTCCAAAGAAAGTGGAAAGTTGCACTTTGAATACTATGGGTAGTTGGTTGAGATTTTTCAAGAATTGGACCATCAGATAAAGTGGTCATGAAAGATCCTGATGATGTAAAGCATACCAAAAGTTCATTGAACAAATAAGGGTACATATATTGCTCACTAGATTGGATGGTGATTTTGAACAAGTATGCAGAGAAATTTTACTCAAGGAACCAATTCCAGGTTTGGAACAACGTTATGCATTAATTCGAAAAAAATGTGGTACGCCATGCAACTCTAAAGGATACAGAGATGGAAATTCTGAAACTTCAGCAATGGTGACTCGAAATAAGTTAAAAAAACAAAAGGTGTCAAAAAATTTGCTTGTAAGTGTACCCATTGTGATCAATCTGGACATCCCAAAGTTGTTGCTATGAACTTGTGGGATATCCAGAATGGTAGGATCATAGTCGAGCATCTCGAAAAAAGAATTTCAAAAGGTCTCCAACTATTGCTGTTGCTGAAACAAATACAGGTGATGATGCTGCTGAAAGAGATTCATCGTTGGTAGCAACTACAAATATTTGTGGTAAGGTTTTAAATATTTCTATACTTGTCTCTAATAGTACAAGGATAATTGATTCTGACGCTAAAGATCATATGACGTTTGATTCTAGATGGGTTGCATATCTTAGACTCTTTTCATAAAATCCATTTCCACTGCCAATGGTAATGAGGCCTCAATTATTGGGGACGATTTTTATCTCTCACCAATATTTTAAATCTTGATTCTGTTTTGGTTGTCCCAGTATTAGAACTATAATCTTTATCTTTCTCACAAATAACCAAAGTCTTTGTAATTTGTTGCCTTGACTCTTGTGTTTTTATGGACATCCAACAAAGTAGATGATTGGTTTTGGTATTAGGCGAGGAAAATTATATTACCTGGATTTGACATCAAAATATTCTAACAAGCTGTATCAAGTTTTGGCAGTGGAAAGCTCTAAAGAGAAGAAGAATAAAACTGAAATTTGGTTACGGCATTGATGATAGGGGCATGCTTCCTTTGGTTATTTCAAAAAATTATTTCTTTGTTTGTTTGAAAGTTTTGATCTTTGTAGTTTCCATTGCGATGTATGTGAACTTGCGAAAAGGCACCGAACTTTATTTTCTTTGATTTTGATTAAAGTCCTCTTCGTTTTATGGTTATCCATTCTGATGTGTGGGGTCCATCCAAAAATTCAACTTTGGGGTGGATCGCATTGGTTCGTTACTTTTATTGATGATTGTACTAGGATGACTTGTTTATGGTTAATGAAGTCAACTACAAAAGTGAAGTGAATTTGCTATTTCAGAAGTTTCATAAAATGGTTAAAAGTCAGTATAATGCACAGATTCAGGTCCTTTAGAGTGACAATGGAGGAGAATATCGAAATTTTGAACGTCAACTATTTTTTGAAGCACAAGGAATTGTTAATCAAACAACTTGTTCCAATACACCCCAACAAAATTGGGTAGTAGAGCAAAAAAAAATCATCATTTGCTAGAAGTTGTTCATACTGCATTAATAGAATCCCAAACGCCAATGTCTTATTGGGGAAAGCTCTTGCTTTTGCAGCATTTCAATTAATCGGATCCCCTCACGTTCTATTGACTTTCAAACATCGCTTAAAGCTCTTACTGATGCAGTGAGTTGCTCCAACAGTTCCAAATTTACCTCATTGTGTATTTGGATGTGTAGTATTTGACCAGCTTCATAAGCATCAGCATAATAAGTTGGCTCTACGAGCTTTACGATGTGTTTTTCTTGGATATTCTATGCACCATAAAAGTAAATACAGGTGTTATCATCCTCCAACTCAACGCATGTTTATAACAATGGATGTGGTTTTTTCGTGAAGAATCAATGTATTTTTCCTCTAAGTCTCAAGGGGATTACTAGAAGGGAATTCAGACTCTAGATTATGACACTATGACGTGTGATTATGATCAATGTGATGCCAAAATAGATATTGAGAAAGGTGATGTTAATGGTATGACTTTGGATCTTGATAGTCACTTGGAAGTTAGAGAAATGATTGAATCACATGATACAATTTCATTACTTGAAGAGTTTGAGTCCTTACTAATGTACCACACTAATCCTCTCTTATACACCTATCTAGAACCTGATTTACCTACAAAACATCTACCAGAGCATCTCACTGTAGGTATTCCTAAACCAACATATGAACCTGAATAGCAAAGTTAAATATCCCATGAGTCATTATGTGTCTAATCACAATTTATCAGAATCAAATCAGTCATTTGCAAATCAATTATCTACAGTATCTATATTCCTAACAGTGTGCAGGAAGCCTTAGCTAACCCAAGGTGGAAAGCTGCTATTATGAAGAAATGAACTCCTTACAATAGAATGGAACTTAGACTTGGTTGATTTCCCAACAGGAAAGAAGCCAGTGGGATGTCAATGGATTTACACAATGAAGTATAAAGCAGATGGTACAATTGAACAATTTAAAGTAAGATTGGTGACAAAAAGATATACGCAAACCTATGGGATTGAACCTGTAGCTAAAATTAATACTATTGGAGTATTGTTGTCTTTAACTGCAAACTTAGATTAGCCATTACAATAAATGATTAAAAAAATGCCTTTCTACATGGAGATTATCTAAAGAAGTTTATATAGAACTTTCGCCTGGATGTATGATGCCCGAAAGGTATAGCCAAAATGTATGCAGATTGAAGAAATCATTGTATAGACTAAAAAAATCTCCAACAACATGGTTTGGAAGATTCGAAGTCTATGATAGCGTTTGGATACCATGAAAGCAACTCCAGACTACGTTTTATTTTAAAGAAACAACAAGGTAAGTTCACTACTTCCATTGTATATATGGATGACATGGTGGTTACAGAGAATGATCTAGAAGAAAGGAAAGTACCACAAGAGTGCTTCTCTAGAGAATTTAAAGTGAAAGATCTTGGTTTCTTGAAATATTTTCTTAGAATTGAAGTTTCTAGATCCAAAAAAGGAATTTTCTTATCTCAAAGAAAATATTCCCAGATTTATTGCAAGAGACATGTATGTCTCTTTATACAAGGCTAGAGAATTCACCCGTAGAGGATACTTTGAAGTTATGTATTAAAACGGCCTAGTTCCAGTTGATAAAGGAAGATATCAGAGGCTAGTGGGAAGATTGATGTAGCTAGCACACACAAGGCCAGATCTTGCTTATACTTTGAGTGTTGTTAGCCAGTTTATGCTCAATCCTGGTGAACAACATATGAATGTTGTCATATGTATTTTGAGATATTTGAAGTCTACTCCTGGAAAAGGAATATGTGTTCACTGAAAATGCAAATCATGAAGACATAGATGTTTGTATAGATGCCGATGGGGCTGGAGCAATAGAGAATAGGCGATTAACTTTTGGTTACTTCATATTTGTGGGCGGTAATCTCATCACATGGAGAAGTAAAAAGCAAAATGTTGTTGCCCACTCAAGTGCAAAAGCTAAATTTAGGGGCATGGCACTTGGATCTCACCTTATGGTTGAGATTTCCATCAAGATTTGGGTTACAGCTAGGCAACCAATTCAATTATATTGTGACAATAAAGCTGTATGTGATATTGTTCATAATCCGGTTCAACATAACTAGACAAAGCATATAGAGGTGAACAGATTTTTCATCAAGGAGAAATTAGATGGAAAAATCTTAGAGTTGCCTAGGATTCGATTTGAAGATTAGAACCGATATTCTTACTAAACTAGTCTCAAGTCAAGTATTCTTGAAATTCCTTGACAAGTTGGGCATGAATGATATCTATGAACCAACTTTGTGGGGAAGTGTTGAGAATTTTTTTTCCATAAATCTCTCCATAATTCTCTCCATGAACCTTTGTATAATCCCTTATATTTAAAGATTGTACAGTTATAGTATCTCCTAATTTAGGGCTAATTATACTCCTAATGTTTAGCTAATTAGTCCCCTAATTTGTAGCTCTATTGTACTATAAATATTGGTTGTACATACTCATTTCATGATGTGAATGAAAATGATTCCTTCTTAGTTTCAAGTAGTTTGAATGGGATTTATTCTCTAATTTATTTTTAATCGTTAAATTAGAAGTTGATTTAATGTGGGATTATAAAGTGCGGTAGTAGAATCTATTAAAGATGTAGATTTGCTTGTGATCTATTCAAAGGTCTAGTGGCCAGTTGTTTTAGATGAGGAAAAACTTACACATAAAGTTCATTATATAAATTTTCTTTAGCCTTCCAAAATTCTTTTTGTCACGACATTTCAATTCTTCGGTTTTGTTGGTTGTTTCTCATTCAATTTTTGAAAGGCCAATCATCATTTAAGCCTTGTGGATTTAATTTCTCTTCTGTAACTTTGTTTTTAATTGAATTGTTCTTAGTGTTTCATGCAATAATGGTTTTGGGGCCTACTAATTGCTTTATTTTCTAATTTCTTGACTTTAAAAAATTATTTTGGATCCTACCGTTTAGAAGTTTTAAAAGTCCACAAGTATGAAAGGCCAGCTTCTTCAGACTCTAGGATATCGATTTTGATTATTTTATAATGGTCCTTTTTATGAATTTATTGAAGATAAGAATGGTTTTCTTATGGTTAAAAAGAAGACTAGCAAGCCAAGGAAGCAAAAGGATTATAATTCTAAAAACTATTTCCCTAGACTCCCCTTTCAATTTCCATAAGTTCTTGTTTCTCTTCATCTTATCATACAAATCTATTTATAATTGTGGTTAGTTAATGAAATTACTTATATTAACTCTTAGTTTCAATTTGAGTGTAAAGTTTCATGTTCATTTGTCATGTATCATCCTTTGACTTTTCCTAATCCCATATATGCACCCAATTACACTTGCCAAAGCCACTCCACGTGGCAAGATGTAATCAAATCACGGCCTTCCTGATTTTAGATTCTTAACTAAATTCCTTTTCTTTTTTTTTTAGATCTAGTAACACATCAATGATTTTTATTTGTCTCTTTCTATTTGTCACTTAGTATAGATGCACTCAAACACGTTATTTTTGTAAAAGAACCACCAGTCTTTGCATTCCTAGTCCTTTTGCAAAACTCTGAAACCATTTTATTTATTTTTTATTAAAGAAAATTGACAATCATATATGATTGCAAACAAGAGTAATTGATTGATTCAACATGTGGGTCAACAAAGTTTAAGATCCATATTGCAACATATTTCTCTCTCTCTCTCTCTCTCTATATATATATATATATATATGGAATCCTGAATGGCTTAAAATGTTAATATTACAGGGAAAGTTCATAGGCCTTTTAGCTTTACTACCAAGAGTGATGAAAACAGGAGTATTTGTCAAATCTTCAAGGGTTTAACTAAAAACATGGAAATGCCTATGCATAGTTTTCTTAATATTTTTATATTGAAGATTAAGATGATTTTCATCACTTTTCGTTAGTTAAATCTAAATTTCTAGCAGCTAAAATAAAATTCTTATAACTAGGGTTGTAAAAAATATGCAAGTTTTGCACAAATAAAACTCTCACTTCTAATGAACAATGTATTACCTCTAGATGAATAAATATTAGCCGTTGGCATTTCCAACATCTTTATAGGACATATTACAAGAGTAGAATAATTCTTGCTTCCAACATTTATTGATGTGCATGTTTTTAATTGTTCCGCAATCTATTTGGCTTCATAACCTTTGTCTTGATTTTTATTCACTATATGCATTCATCCTATTCAAATATTTATCAATGTGTACTAGGTAAACTATTGTCTCTTTATACACATCTAGATGTGTTTATTCTACAAAAAAGAATAAGATAAACCAAAGAAAAGAAAAAAAAATTAAAAAGGTGACTTTAAAGAGAAAGTCACTTGTCTCTCAAGATGGGAAAATAGTAACAAGTGGTAGATAAGAATCTCTGGCTGGAAGTACTTCAAACAAAAAAGAGAGGCCTATGAAATTTATTTTTAAGGGATATATTCAATTTTTCATTATTTTAGAAAATCAAGAAAGTATTAAATATTTTTAACTCTACCCTTAGCATGAAAGGTTAGTATATTAATTTCTTCATCACCTCTTTCTTACCTATTATTTTTCACTCCCTTTAATTAATATAGTTGACAACTATTATTCCAAAAGTTATATCTTTGCTATTATTTTATTTTACATATGTATTGGAGTAACACTTTATATAATATGCATTATAAATTTGGATTTAAGAAAAATTATATAGATATAGAAAAATGGAGAAAGTGGAAAACTCAATGGACAATTAAGACTCAATAGATGATGAAGGTTTCATAGAAATTCTTGTGTAACAAATGAAATTTCAAATTATGGCAATGGGAAGTGACCATATCCATCTGACTACAAATATATTATGGAAAATATGGAAAACCAGGAACAAGAAATGCTTCAACAACACTTAGAAGGAGGCAAAAAGAATAATGGATAAAGCTATGATGGAGTGGGATGGAGTATGGTGATGTTAACAGAATAAAGCACTAAAGCAAGCTAGCCACAAGCCACGTTCAAGAGCATATTGCTATTTGGGTACCTCCACCTAAGGGAATTATAAGGATAAATTGTGATGCTACACCAGACAATAAAAGGATTAGAATAGGTTGGCGTATATTGGCAAGAAACTAGAAAGAAATTTTTCCACGAAAAGATGCATAGATGTGTATAAGAGACAGCCCTATATATAGGAAACTTTTGCTAGTTCTTTAATTATGCTGGATTAAGAAACAAATTGTTGGAGCGGTTCACATGCAAGTGATGATGTAATATAGTAATGAAGTAGAGATCATTCCCATAGAAACTAGACTTGACACTCGCTAAGTACCAAAATTGACACATTCTTATCTCTATCCAAATAATTCAACAATTATGTGAAAATAATAAATAAAGAGAAATTCAATTGCCCAAATCAAGCAAATTGGATATTAAATCAAGATAGGAAAGCTTTAAGGTTTATTTATTGATAGTCAATCCAATTGAATATCTTGTTTCACTTCTCTCTATATTCTGATTTAGGCTTTATTAATCTAGGGTTCATGGCAATTGCATGCTCTTTTGCAATACCATGCTATTCTACTAATTTAAACCAGTGCAATATATGTCTAGGTGAATTCGAGTGAGATTAATGCATTTAAGTGAACCCTATCCTTGATCAATTACCTAGGGCGAATAGGTACATGTCTGTTCTTATTCATGAATCAATTCATTCAACCGATGAATTAAGCAAATCTAGGTTATTCAAATTTAGCCTAACCCCTACTCTTTCTTTATCAAGTCCAATTAGGGTTGACAAATCTAAAAGGTGATCAATCAACTAGAAGTATTAAACATAATTTGTTTAAATAAATCCTTATTCAAAATCAAAGGAAGAATTCAAATTCAATAATCAATCTTCATATCAATTTTCAAATAAACCCTAGATAATAAAATTAGTTCATAGTTAAAGATAAATAAACACCAAGGAAGAGTTTTACAATTGATTCCATGAGCAAAAGTATAAGTAAAAACAGTATAAAGAAGAAAACTCTTTTGAAGCCTTAATCTTCAATCCTCTTCTTAAATCACAACCCCTTGGATTGTTGCTCATCTTGGTGTAATACTAGTCTAAGACTCTCTATACTATGTTAAAAATAGCCTAGAACACCTATTTATAATGGTTTTCTAGGGTTGTACAAAGTTATGGGTTGAAAAAACCCCCAGAAAGTCCAAAAATAGTCAAAACCTACAATGAAATTTGGGAGGCAGGCTTGGAACCCCCTTTGGGCTCAGCTGTGCCTGGAAACAATCCCTAGGCATGGTTTCCAGGCCTCCAGGTGCACTTGCTCCTGGGCCAAGTACACTACGAGACCGAATTTCATCATTTCATGCACTGAGCAGTTCTTTGGCCCCCGATTTGTTCTGAAACTATAAAGACACATTAAAATATATTAATAAATGTACTTAAAAACTAAAAACACCTAAACTAACAATTGCAACTAAAAACGTAAAATGACAAAAATAGCCCTACTTATGCACACAAAACCTCAAAGTTTGGTCAAAACCCAATCTAGAATGCATGCAAATAACTCTCTTTTGGAGAGTTAACAAAAAGTCCCTTTTACATTAGTTAAAGTGGGAATAAAGTTTCCCATGTGATTGATTTATCAAGAACAACTAGATAATGAGGGCTCATGCCCAGTTCTTGTAATTATCATTATTTTTCATGATTATATCATTGCAAATATTGTTTTTCAACCCAAAAAACTAAAAATTGAAAATTTCCCTTAAAAATAAATTTCATATTGAAAAATGATTGAATTTTACTTTGAAGGGTTAAAGTCAAAACATAAGCTTTCAAGGAATATGTATTGTTAAACTTAAAGCCAAATTATAGAGAGATAGAGTATTAGTTTAGTTGGGAAATCTTAATAGAGTGATAATTTTTGACTAATTTGATAAAATGGTGCTTTCATCAAATTGAACTATCCATTTCCTAAAATTGAGGCAATTAGCTTTTTTAATTCTTGTGCATGAATCTAAAACTATCGATAAAATAATACCAAGGTAATACTTTCTCTATACACATCTAGATGTGTATAAGAGAGAGATAGAGTATAAGTTCAGTTGGGAAATTTTAATATAGTGTTAATTTTTGACTAATTTGATAAAATGGTGCTTTCGTCAAATTGAACTATCCATTTCCTAAAATTGAGGCAATTAACTTTTTTAATTCTTGTGCACAAATCTAAAACTATCGATAAAATAATACCAAGGTAACACTTTATATATATATATATATATATATAGATATATATATATATATACTAGTTTGTATATATATATAGGCAATTTAAGTTTGTTGCGAGCTTCTTTGCAATTAATTAATTTGTATCATCTTGAAGAAAGAGTAATTATGTATAGAGAAGGGATTAGAACTTAGGTAATATCTTGATTGAGAGTGGTGTTGTCACTCGATTGATCCCTTTATAGAATGGAAAGATTGAGCAAATAACCAAATAACCTTGGTTAAAAGGAAAAAAAAAATCTAATTAGCAAGTAACGGTCCCTAAGATCTAAAGAACTAGCAAAAGTTTCCTATATATAGGGTACAATTTGGTTCTAAATGGTTTTTTTTTCCTAATTGGTAACCCAAGGATTTAATTATGCAAATGCTAAGGAAACAACCCATGCAAGCATCGCACGTGGAAAAAAACTCCTTAAATGCATTAAGCACTACTTATTGTGTTTGGATTTAAATAAAGAATTGTCAATTAAATTGTTTAATTCTTGAATGTACATAATATAGATTTTACTTCTCACAATGCCAAACTCAACGTTGTAATACATTATGAGTAAAATGTAATTTTGGTCCTCATTATTCATTGTATTCCATAACTACTTCCAAATGTTTTGGCCTAAATAGATTTATTCCCCAATGCTCAAAATTTTAGTCAAACTTGGAAAAATTGACGAAAAATTGAGAATTCTAACAGAAAATGGACACGTGCAAGTTACGTGGATGTTAAGCAAAAACGAACCAAAACAATGCTGTATGTTCTAACGAAATTGTACAAAAATGGTCCCTATAGTTTGTAAAATTACCTGCAAAATAGTTCCCCAAAAATTATTAATGCCAATATGTCTCTTATACACATCTAGATGTATATATAGATGTGTATATATATATATATATGTATATTATACACACCCACTTTTAATGCTGAAATCCTAATAGCTTCAATGGCAAATTAGAATAGAACAAAACATTCTTTACTATTTTTCTTTATTTCTAAAATTTATGCAAAGAAAATTTCTTTCAAATTTTACTTTATCTCTAGAAGCCATTATGGAGAATTTTATTCCAAATCAATTTCGATCCGATAAAGAAATTTACTTCAAGAAAATTCTACTTTGAACATAAACCTTAACGTCCATGTTCCACAAATACACACGAGGACAAGAGTTGGGTACTAAATTTTTAAAAATAGCATATTCAAATCATATACTTTGTAAAGGCTCTTTTGGAAAAAAAAGGTTTGAATATTTATTTTAACAGAAATGAGAATACAGAATAAATATAGATTAAATGTATAAAAACACTAACATATAGGGGTAAAGTTTATGACTACCCATTGTATTTTCTTTTATAACTTCATAAAGCTGATACAGTTCCAAGCTAAATCTTTACCATAGCAGGTAAATTATCTGAAAACCAAACAGAAAAAATATTACTTTCAATTCAAAATCCCATTGCCATGCAATTGTAGCAATTCCATTTTTCAATCGGGTGACTTCGCGTCTGCACTTGACTTTACAAAATCTCGCTTGATCTCTGGTATACAAGGAGAATAACTTGGATTGAATTTCCATAAATTTGTTTTTTATAATTTACTATTTTTTGGGTAAGAACAACATTTCAATAGCATCAAGCTATTATCTCATCTATTTTATACTCTCTAAACTTGACTTCTGCTTTCCTGTACCCTCTATACTAACAGCGTCGCAATATTCAACTCTATGTACCTGTAATAAAACATCGTTAATTCACGTTATTTTACAAGTCTTTATTTGTTATAGAGTTAGTTTTAACCTTAGATATTTTTGTACTTCTTTTTGCAGTACATATTTTTGTGTCAAAAGAAAAGTATACTACTTAGATGTGTGTTTCCATATGTATAATATATGCATCGATTAAAGGCCTCAATAAACCCAAAAAATTATAAAATGTATAATTGATGGATATTTTGGTTTTATTTTAAGCCTACTAACACATTAATCTAGTACCTAGAATACCCTATGATGATTCTAACTAAATGACTGAGGGAATTAGCACTATTTTAGGGTGAAAATTAACCCTCAAATGACCCTTTGGATCTGCACCGTTTGGCTTAATTTTGTTCGTTTTAAGTGGTTTTGATGTTAAATTTTGGATTCACTTAAAAACTGAGTTCAGAATTGATATCTTTATTTGTCTGAATAGATTGCCGATTTTTTTTCATATTTCTTATGTTTAATGTGAACATTGATCTTAATTTTAAAAAAATTGTCTTAATTTTTTTTATTTAAAAAGAGGATTTACACTACTCTCTTGGTAACTCGACCCATCATATGGGAGGCATATTACTAATTAAATTGTACTTTATTGTCAAAATT
The DNA here is from genome assembly GCA_025175665.1 of Cinchona pubescens. NCBI lineage: Eukaryota > Viridiplantae > Streptophyta > Magnoliopsida > Gentianales > Rubiaceae > Cinchona > Cinchona pubescens. The sequence goes on along the minus strand of JANKKI010000269.1, from coordinate 492,001 downwards.
TATCTTAATTCTCATTCATAATTCGAACAAAATTTTTATGTGTTTTGCAAAATAAATCTAATTACCCACGTATGAAGTGAAACAAGAAAAGGAAATGGTGACATATGCTATCTTTTCACTTTATAATTCTCAATTTTTTTAGTTGTATGACTATAATTTTGGGAATTATAGGTTGAAGAAAATTTTGTGATAAAAAATGTACAAATTTGAGTAAATAAAGTTAAATAGAATGCACAAAGTTTGTCATACAACTAATACATTTTTTTTAGCATTTAAAAGCAAAAAAATAGTTCAAATTATCTTCTATGATTCTTGACGACCAATAACTAAATTATTAATCTCAAGCTTAATTACTATGATTGGTCCTAAAGCTCAAACAACATGAATAGCAAGATGTTTTATTCTTTTGTTCAAGATTATAATTAGATGGTATTGGCACATGAAAATCCATAAAACAATGTTGCGTGATAAATCTAATTATTTTATCACTATTTAACTAGATGTGTTGCACGCACACCACAAGTATATGGGTCATGAAGTAGTATAAAGTAAATAGGGATCATTCCCACAAGAAAATATGTGTTCAAGTACCGAATATTTGGCTAAATTACTAATTGAAGATTTGATTTAAAAAGGTAATTTAACTAAACCTACACTAACAACTAAGTGAAATTAGTAATAAAGATAGTTAGAGCTTAGGATAGCCAATTTCCTAGGTGTTGGTTAATTAAGGTAATCAAGTGATTCAACAAGCCAAATTAGAGGTTGATTCTCAAATGTAATCTAATCCCAATCCCTTGATGATTAAGTCTGTCAATCCAGTTAACCTATGTATGGATCCCTCTTGCTCCTTAAACTAACAAAATTTGATTACTAACCACATGAAATTCGAATAACCAACTAGGTAAATTAGTCTGTCAAGATCTAATGCTAATCCTAATCCAACATTAACCTAGGTCTATAATGGATGTTCAATTCCCATATCTCCTCAATTAACCCAAATTATCCAAGTAGCTAATTTTCCTAATTGACCCTTAAACCCATTAATATTATCTAATTAGTCTATTTTACCACCTAATCTAAATCCATTAACCTCTACCCATATAGAATCAACATCACAAAATCCTAACCCATACTAAAATAAAACATATTTAAAGATAAGAAAGTAATTCAAGGCATGAGAATATAATTAAATAAAGGAAAACAAGGAATCTAGAAAACTAGTACAAAAAAAGTAAAATACAGTGAAGGCTATTGAATGAAAGTATTAAAGAGAGTTTGAAAACTTAAATAAGCATGAAAATGTAAGTAAACTAAGTACAATAAGCATAAATTAAGACTTACAAAGTTGGAGAACACTTATATAAATGTAAATGAGAACTAGCCTAAGAAAATTCAATAAGAAACCAAAAGTTCCTCTCCAAGTGGAAAGGAGAAAAGAAGTAATAAAACTTTAAAATGAAAGCTCATCAGCAAAGAGCTGCCCAAACAGCTTTGGTAGCCTCGGTTGTTTCGCTCCTAAAATACTTGTCTAATGTTCGATTAATGTGCTATTTTTTGTTCCCTTGACTCTAGAACAAATAAATAATAGACATTAATATATATAGAATAACACATAAACACTTAAATAAGATACTCATAAAAACTATAAGCAAAGACAAACAAGGACGACAAAACCCCCTAACTCCTGCGAAATTAGGTTAAAAGTAAGACACAAACTCTAAACAATAAATAGTAAAATAGGATGATTAACACCTAAATAAGCATTAAAATACTAAATAAACATATAATAGCACATAAGAGTATAAATAGACAACAAACACACACTTAACACTAAAAATGTTTGAAACTAGTACCAAAACCGATAAGTTTAGGCTACATATAATTCTAGTTTTCTAGAGTTGTCAATCAACAAAATGGGGCTATTTATATTAAAAATACAACTGTTAAGAATATTTGAATGAACAACTATAGGAAAGAAAATAAATTTGGAGAAATAGAGATGATGTAAAATACATTAATTAAGACTTTAGTAGCAAATTCATTTGCCTTAAACAAAACCATAAATTCTTCAAAAAAAAAAATTCTGTTAAGTAAAATCATTTACAAAAGATTCTTTTAGCTAGTAAGACATTCAACCATTATTATTTTAAGGAAAAAATTAGATTAAAAGTATGCAAAATCTATCTAGAGCATTGTGTGGATTAGTTTGAAGTCCAAAAAACCCCTAACAACTACGCAATTGTTATACATACTTATTCTTGAAAAAATAAACTAAAACTTCTTAACGTAAGACACAACATGATTTCTGAATTAATATTTCTTTTGGGCTTGGAACCAACTCAGTTGTTAGTTCATGTCTTTATTAATTCCATTCATGACAATATAGATACCCTCTTCCAATGTAACACCTAATGTGCTTCGATTTTTGAACCTATCACCTAGATGCCAAAAAGAGAAAAAGAAAATGAGATGAATATCATATGTTACTCTCATAAAAGATAACGTTATTTGGAGATAAAGATAAATATAATTTTATTTATAGTAATTGTACAAAATTATAGGCTGATATGGACCGTGCTTCGGACAGTATGGATTTTCATGTGCCAATACCACAAAATTAATGTGAAATTAATTACTCTTAAAATATTAAAAATATTGAACAGCTTTATATGTTTACATGGATTTTATTTTTAAAAAAAATCTCAACAAATTAAATTTATATACTTCATAATTTTATTTTTCATTCAGTACTTGTCCATTTTTTTTTCTAAAAAATTGAAAATTTCAGCAAATAATAAGTACTAAATGTGCAACGCACGTAACATGTGCTTCTTGTTGAACCCCAGTTATGATAATCATTTTTTGATGATGACCAAATCATACTAATGGTTTGCGATCAAGTGTGCTTGAGAAAAGTAAGACAATTCGGACGCAAGGGAGCGCCCAACAAAAAGAATTTCAAGCAGCCTCGGACGCAGGAGAACGTCTGAAACACAACCAAAACCTGTAGGATGCACATGACCGTCCGAAGAGAAGAGTTCAAAATGAAGAAATTTCTGTCAAAGCTGTAGGATGCATATAACTGTCCGAAGCACTGTTATTGGATGCATCATTAGACGCATCATCGGACGCAGAGGCCTTACATCGGACATCCGAAGGTCCAACAACTAGTTCGTTCAGACGCACACTCACAGCATCAGCGTTCGAAAGACCAAACGGCTAGTTTCTCACGAAATAGAAAATAGTCGTTAAAGAGCTATTGGAAGCAATTTTGGGGCTTTTATAAATACTCCCAAGTTTGTAAATGTAAAATAGAGAGAGTAGAACTACTGCATTCAATACAAACACTTGTAAGAGCTATTTGGGAAGAAATAGGCTAAATATTGTGTGTTGTATTGGTTTGGGTAGTGTAGTTAGTCGTCTCTTGGCTCAACTAGAGGGACTTAGTTGGTGCAAGAGTGAGTCTACTTTGTGTACAAGAAGGTTATTGCCTCACCTTCTTTGAAGAGGCACTACTAGTGGATATACTCCAAATTTGAGAAGTTTGGGAGTTTGGTTTGATTCTCTCTATCTCAATCATCTTATATTTGTTCTTTGAGTTCCAATTATTGAATATCTTTTGTATTCATTTGTGCTTAAGTGTTTATTTGTTGCATAAAGTTTGCATTTCTCATTAAGCACATTAAAAGGTTTATTTTTTGAAACAATCTAATTCACCCTCCCCCATCTTAGGTTGATCTTTGAGGCCAACACTTCTTTGTATACATGCACTAAAAAATACAAGTTTTTTCCCTCAAAAATTAAATTAGTAAGATAAATCTTACCTTGATTTTACAGAAAGATGAAAATATTTGGAACAATTTTAAGTCATTGAAGTAGCACGACATGGAGTGTATAAGAGACAGATTGCCTAAGACCTTAAGTAGATGAATATATTACTTTTAAATAAAAACAAAGTTTTATTTCCGATTCTTAGAGGAAACTTAGACTACGATGCAAAAGGTTATAACATTACTTTCAAGATATAATAGTTCAACTTAAAGTTGTTGCTTCTTTTTTATCTACAAAACCAATTAGAGAAACAGAAACTTTCCCACAACACCCTACTTTTGTCTAAAGAGTTATAGTCGTGAAATTAAAAGATGAATCGTTATAAGAAATATCATACTGTCTTCTTTCACCAATATTCCTTTGTGTTTATATACTTTATATTTAATTTCAAAATTTAAGTTACATTTTGTCCATATGCAATATATAATGGTTTTTTATCTTATAATGATAAAATGTTTGTCCGGTATACAATGTATAACAATTTTTTATAAACTTGCATAAATCATTCTTATGAAATATGAAATTTCAGAAACTCATAAAATTAAAACGCAATAATTGATTCTTTTTAAAAAAATTTGAAGAATTTCAATGATGAAGAATTTATTCAAAAAAATTATTTTATTAAATATTCCAACACTTCATTATTGCTTCTGCAACCTCCTAAGATATTGATGAAGGTCATGCGCATTACAAAATCATGGAAGAACTTGATAAAAGACGCGAGTTTCATAAAGAAATACTTGGAAAATTGTAATGGATATCTCTTGTATTTGACTTTGAACTATAATGCATATCATCTTCCAAATTGATTGATGATAGATCATTTCAAGACCTATTTAGGAATAAGAATTCCATTTTATCCTAATGGAATTAAGTATTTAGAAGGTGTTTGGGTTATTAGTATTAGAGGAAAGAATGAAAATCAAAATTAATAATACTCATAAATGTTATTTGATTATGCATTACGGGACAGCTTTCATTCCAAGAATCATGCTATGGGAATGAAAGTGTTAGAAAATATCCACTTTCATTCCTTACTTATGACTTGAGTTTCAAATTGATTAATTTATTAACATAATAAAAGCTATTTCGGTTCAAACCAAACAAGTAAGAGGAATAAAACAAACTTATAGCCATAATGGGGCTTATGATTCTCATTTCCATTTCAATTCTCTGATGCGAACAAAACAGCTTAGTTAGTTTATTCAATGGTCTACTTTGTCTTAGATGGATGTAAAAGCATGGCTTAATCATTGCATTATTAATCCATCTGCATCCATTAGAAGATTTAAGTTAGTTTCTCCTCCAAGAGCTAGTATGGAGCTAATAACAAACTTGGCTATGGGCTTTGCATATCATAGTGCAGCCAATGACTATAAAATCAATTCGCATTATCTTTTCTAGAACAAATCGTTTGGTTAATGATGATGATGTAGGTGGTTAATGAAAGTTTGGAGTTGGACATGGTAATCCACAATTAATTATTCTATAATGCATGTCCAACTTATACTAGGTTTACATGTTGAGGAGATTTAGTTCATGAGTTAATTCATTGGATGGAATCTGTTGAATATGACTAAGAAATGGTTATATTTTCATTTGATCTCAAAGAAGAGTTGTTCAAAGAGATTCTTTTAATTGGATAACCATGATAGGGAAGATCTTGCAATTGTGGAGTTCATTGTTGTTTTCAAGAATAGTGTATTTATACAAATCGATAAAGTTAAAAAGTCACTTATATATTACTAGGTCCGTGAAAAAAAGAAAAAAATCTGAATATCTAAATTGAGAAAGTTAGTGATTCAATATGATTTTGTCATGTATATTGACTTTCAATAACTAACCCACAAGAAAGCATTGAATAAAGATAAAGAACAAAATATTTCACATTGTATATACAGCAAAAAAAATTTCCATAGAGTTTATGACCTGATAGCATCGAATCAGGTTCCATGAAAAGTTAGGTTTAATGAAGGCAATCTTGACATATTAAATCAAATATAATCCTTATTTAAAATTTAAGAATTCTATTTTAATTAGATTTAGTCATTGAGCCTGCAAGAATTTATTCTCTAGTTTATTTTTTCATCATTAAATTAAAAGTTGACTTAATGTGAGATTATAATCAAAGTGTGGTAGTAGAATCTATTAAAAGTATGGATTAGCTTATGATCTATTCAAATGTCTAGGTTGTTTTAGCTGGGAAAAAACTTGCTCTAAAAGTTCATTAATTAAATTTGCTTTAGTCTCCTAAATTCTTTGTGTCTCCACAATTAAAATATATTTTTGGTCTTTGATTTTGTTGGCTTTTTTTCATTCTTATTGAAGGCTAATGATCAATTAAGCCTTACGACTTTAGTTTCTCTTCAAACCGGAAGGCCACAACTTTGTTTTTATTTAGAGGGTTAAATACAGTAAATCTTCTTAAGGTTTAGACTATTTTGTACTAAATCTCTTAATGTTATTTTTTTTCTCATTTTTTCCTTCTATTAGTACACATCAGCAATTTGACTATTAAAAAGTCAAGAAAAACATTTTTATCCCTACACACTACAAGAAAACATAAAATTAACCCCTTAAAGTTTATTGTATTTGTTATTTTAGTCCCTAATTCTAGCTTTGTATCAATTAACCAACTTTAGTCATTAATCAATATAAAATATTGTCAAAACAACTAAAAATATAATTATGCCTACCAACACTAGTGATTCCTTAAAAATACTTGTGAAAAATATCACTATGTTGGTAAAATTCCTTAAAATATTTTCATATTTCTGTAAAATCATTATAAGATTTATCTTACTATTTAATTTTAGATTTAAATAATTCATAAAAAAATTTAAAATTAATTACTTCACTATAATTGTAAATTTTAAAAGTGAAGAAAGTATAATTTGAGAATTATAATATTAATTAATTTGGAGCATATTTATATTTTTAACAATATTGATAACATTATTGAATTTTATCTTTAAAAAAATGTACTAAATGATACAAAACTTATATGAGGGAGTAAAGTAAAATCTCTCTTAAAACTTAAGGGGTTTTTGTTGGTGTATGCCCTAAACCCAATTTGTTTTAGGGATAAATTACACTTTTATATTTATGCATATTTTGTAATATGGTATTTTTTGAATAATATATATATATATATATATATATATATATATATGAAATCATAAATAGTTATCATGTAATTATATTTTATTCGTGTATATCCCTAATCGTAGTATATGCACTAGTAGATTAGCACATAAGTGTATGTGATGCTTATTGAGAATAAGTGCATTGGATTGACCAGCTAAAAATATTCCACACGGATATTATTATTTAAATGCCAGTAGATAAATCTCTCTGTGATAGTTGTGTAATGGTCATTTGACTTGAGGTCATGAGTTTATTTTGACTGTAAATTATTATATTTTGACTCTATTAGTCATTACTCTTAATGAGTCGCATATACTGTAGAGTTTGGGTATAATATGAATCATGATAAGATAAGATATGACCAATAGAGGATTCACCATTCCTTATAATGGGAGAGTGTATCCCAGTATGGCCACTTCTTGAAATACGATTAGGAAATCTTTGCACAAAGTGGAAATAGAATCAAGAGTGTCTTATTCTATTTCAAATGAATTGTATTTTAGAAAGAAGTAAATTGGTTAATTCAATAAGAGTTGGCATTATATCTATATTATTGAATTAATCGAGATATTAGTTGGTGAAAGGATAATAATTACTTGGGAACTAAATCACGGATGGCTGATGTCGAACCACTTGACATATTTCAATACTAGGGTAATCATAATGCTTTGCTAGAAAGTCAATCTTGATCTATAAGTGTAAATTAATTAATTAGAGAATTAATGATAAATTAAAGTGTTTAATTTATCTAATCCTAATTAATTTAGGATTATAATTTATACTTATTACCAATGTGATTCGGAACCTAAAGGGTCACACACTTAAGAATAATTAATTCAGGATTAAATTGATTTTGATAAGTATGAGATACTTATGAGTTAATTTATGAGATAAATTAACTTTTTGGGTTTAATTGTAATAAGTTATAGATGTTAGGAGCTAATGTGTATTAATATTACAGCCTTCAAAAGCATATGAATCAGTATAAACTTTTGACCAAAACTCATTATAAGAGACATCATTTACTTTCTACAATTTAGATAAATATTTTTTTTCAAACGCATTCACGGACCTTATACTGTCCATTTGGTATTTTAGGAATTAGTACTCCGTGACTTGGATCAATCTTGTGAACATTCCTGATTTAATTATCTGTGTGGATACCATTTGAGGTCGAGCACTTGTGCGGCTTGTGGATCGACGTCCTAAACATATTGGAGATTTTACTGCGATTTTAAGGTATAATGTCTATTCTTATCTTGTGCGACGCATAAATTAATCAAGGTGATCCATGATAGGAAAGAAAAAATTTTAAATTTCGCTGTATTATCTGTTTATTTACTATATTACAGTTTTACTAGAGTTAAACTTTAGGAGTAAAATTGTCTTTTTTAAAAAATTACCTGTGTAAAAAGATTTGACTGTTAGTAAAGGAGTAAATGAGAAAAAATAATGTTAGGAATTTTAGTGTAAAATAGCCTTAACCTTAAGGGAAAACATACAAAATTAATTTAGCTCCTACAAATTAGGATATTATAGGAATCCACAAGTCCATGCTATAATTCTTTAGACTATGGGTTTTTCTATTTTGATTGTTTTATAAATGATCCTTTTTAGAAATTTATTGAAGATGAGAATGGCCCTCTTAGTATCAAAACAAAGGCTAGGAAGCAAAATGGTTGTAATTCCAAAGCTATTTCATTAGATTCTACATTCCAGTTCTATAACCTCTTGTTTGTCTTCACCTCGTCATACAAATCTATTTATAATTATGGTTAGTTATTTGTATTACTTTCTTTAATACTTAGATTCAGTTTAAAACAGACTTTCATATTCATTCGTCATATATCATTCTTAGAACTTTCCTGATCCTATACATGCAACCATCACACATGTGCGCACACTAAAAGCAACTATCTTTGTAAAAGAACCACCAGTCTTTGCATTCCTACTTCTTTTACAAAACTCTAAAACAGTTATATTTCTTTGATGGGTAAAATAACAAATAAACTTCTTGTGACTTCAGCCCCTGCGGTTATCAAATAAACATTTGACCCCCTTATGTTTCAATTTTATTTGTAAAATAGATAGAAATCGTTAAAACTAACATTAAAATGTGAAATGTCATATATGCCCCTAACAAATTCAAGTATTTGAGAAATTTTGGAGTCAAATTAAAAATAAAATAGGATCAAAATGAGAATAAAAAATTCCAAACAAACCCTAACCATCTTCCCCACACATCTGCCGCCATCCCCCAATCCCTACCCCTAGCCTCAGCCCGCCACTACCACTCCTCATCCCTTCTCATATCCCATTCCCACATTCCACATTCCCCTATCTCATTTCCCTTTTCTCTCTTCCCAATTCTCCCTTTCCAAGTGCCTTCTTCCCTCTCCCAATCTTTCATATTTGTCCGCTACTACCATCCCTCCCTTTTCTTCTCCCACTCCCACACCTACTCATTGTATGCTTATATTCCTTGCTCAATTTCTTGGTCCAACCATAAAAAAGGAAAAAAACTAAAATGTAGATGTTAATGTATAAACGACCTTTATTGTTCTAATGGACCATCTACATTTCAGGTTCATTCAAGGCTACCAAGATATCTTTTAGAATGGAAATCCCTGAAAATGCATGGAAGGGTGAACCTATCTTCTAATTGTGTCAACACATTTCTCCCCAAAAATCATTTGGATATTCAATCTCTTACCCTCCCAGAGGTCAGATCTAAAATATTGGGAGAGGAAAGGAGGCGCGAGGAAAGGGAGAATCGAGAGGAGGGGGAAAAAGGATGGAGATCGGGGAAAGAATGAGGTGGGAACGGGAAAAGAGAAAGGATGAGGGCTAGGGAAGATAAAAGAGAGGGGTAGTGGTGACGAGCTACTTTAGGGAAGGGATGATTAGTGGAGGGAGAGGGGGAAAGGGACGTTGGTGGGAGGTAGTAGGGCAGCTGTATTGGTGGTAGTTGTAGGGGTAAGGGAGAGGAAAAGATGGCAGGGTAGCTATCATGGTGGTGATGGTTGGTTGGCAAAGAGAAAGAGGTGGCAGCCATGTTTTGGGAGGAAAGGATAGGAATGTAAGAGGTCATTTACATTTACCCTTGTTTGATAAAAGAAAATATGACCGCAAGCAAGAGTAATCGATTGATTTATCATATGGGTCAACAAAATTTTGACATCTACATTACAACAAATTTTTCTATAAACAAATATCTATGCGAGTGCTAAGTGGCTTAAAATATTGATATTACAGGGAAAGTTCATCGACCTTCTAACTTTTTTTATTCAGCCTTTTAACTTTACTACCAAGAGGGATGAAATCATCTTCAAGGGTGAAAATTGAAAACATGGAAGTGTTTCTACACAACTTATATTAATCTTTTATGTTTAATTAAATAATTAAAGATTTTTCCGTTACTTAAATCTGAATATATTAGCGGCTAAAAGAAATTCTTGTAATTAGGGTTGTAAAAAAAATTGTAGTTTTGCACTAGTAAAACTCCGACTTGTTTGAAAAATGTGTCACCTTTAGATTAATGTATACTGGCGTTAGATTTTCCAACATCTTTATAGGGAAGATCACCATAATAGCTCAATTCTCACTTCTAACATTTACTGATATGCACTAACCAATTGTTCGACAATTCATTTGGCTTCATAACCTTTGTCTTGATCTTTGTTCACTATATGCGTTTGTCTTGTTCAAATATTTATGTGTATAAGTAGACTATTTATATACAAATTTATACCCTTAACTTTTTGATCTTTAATCTACAAAAATGGAAAACATACGTCGATAAATAAAAGGAAAAAAAAAAAGAAGAAAAAGGAAGGAAGAGATATACACTTGTATCTTTAGGTGGGAAATAGTAACAATTGGTAGTGGTAGACAAGAATCTCCGACTAGAAGTGTTCCGAATAAAAAAATGGCTATTCTCATACTCATATGTTTCATTTTGTTCAGTGCTTATAAAATTTGTTTTGCACCAAACTATTTGTTAATTTTAAAAATGTATGAATATTAAATATTTTTTATAACTTTACCCTTAGCACAAAAGTCAATCTATATTAATTTCTTCATCACCTCTCTCTCATCTATTATATTTCCTTCCCTTTAATTATTATAGTCAATAAAATGTTGTTATAAATTAACATCTTTAATATTATTGCATTTTACAATAATAATTATAAGTAGACAGATAATATAATATATGCATTATAAATACACATCTAGATGTGTATAAGAAAGAGTATATGGATAAAGTTGAAAACTCAATATAATTGATGATGAAGATTCCATTAAAATTATGGTGGAACAAATGAAATTTCATATTAGAAAATTTCACCAAAAAAGAAATTTCATATTAAAAAATGATTGAATTTTAATATATAGTCAAAAAATAAGAAAATTTTAATGAATATGTAATGTTGATCTTAGTGCCAGTTAATTGAGAGATAGCGGATTAGTTAAGCTAGGAATGTTAATATAGTTATGATTTTTTGTAAATTTTGATGAAAAGGTACTTTCGTCAGATTGAACTATCTTTTCCTAAAATTGAGATAACTAAATAGTTTTTTAATCCTTGTGCACAAAGCTAAAAATCGATTGCGATGTTAATATTAAATATATATATCGCCGCACTAAATTTATCATATGCTTTTTTATAATTAATTAATGTGTATCATCGGTAATTACATATAGGGTGTGAGACTAAAGTATAAGCAATACCTTGAATATTGAGAGTGGTAAAAGCTATACTTGACAAGGATAGATTGACGCATTTGTAGAATGGAAATAGTGAGCAAATAGCCAAAACAACCTTGACTAAGAGGGATAAAAACAATCTAATTAGCAAATAACCTTAAGATTTTAATCAGTAACAAAAGATTCCTAGCAGTATTGGGCTCAATTTGGTTCTAAATTTTTTTTCTTATTTTGATTTCATAAGAATTTAAAGATATTTTGTGCTAGGAGCCCAAAAGATTTTAATTATGCATATTCTAGGAAAAAAGACTCATGCATTGCATGTGTAAAATTTTTTTCTTAAATTCATTAAGCACTACTTATTGTATTTAGATTTAAATAAAAATTTGTCAGATGGTGTTTATTCTTGAACATACACTATGTGTTTTACATTCCAGTTGCAAAAATCTTTTACAATACATTAACCACCTTATTTTTGTGTAAAATGCATTTTTTATCCTCATTATTTGAGGTATTTCATAAACTAATTTTCAAAATTTGGCTTAAATACATTTAATCCCTAATGTTCTATATTTTTTACAAACTTAGTACAATTGACGAAAAATTGAGAATTCTAACAGAAAATGGGCATGTGCTGATCCATGGCTGTAAGGTAAAAGAATTAGAACAAAATTGTAAATTCTAACGGAATTACTACAAAATTGGTCCCCAGAATTTAGTAAATTACATAAAATAGGCCTCCAAAAATATAAAATAAAATAAAAGTTTCTTTTGATGCCAGAAATCCTAAACGTTCCAATGTCGAATAAGATAGGACAAGAACATTCTTTCTTATTCTCTTATAATTTCTAAGATTTATGCCTATGAAAATTTCTTTCAAATTTTGTTTAATCTCTAGAAGCCATTACGGAGAATTTTATTCCAAATCAATTTCGATCCTTCAAAGAAATTTAGCTCAAGAAAATTTTACTTCAAACATAAACCTTAGCATCCATATGCTATGAATATACATGAGGACAAGAATTAGCTATTAAACTTTTTAAAAAAATAGGATATTTAAATCATATACTTAGCAGAAGTTCTTTTGGTTCGGCTGCCGGTTTCTCAAGGGTCAGATAGACCTTATTTAATGGTCAAATCTAGATCTGTATAAGAGTATGGACATTAGTCCTGTATAGTAGACAGATCTAGATGTGAAAGATAGAGTACTTAGTGGCAGTTGAACTGGGACAAGCGTCGCCTGCCGGAGTTCGAAAAGGAGTAACCGGAGCATAACTCTTCCTGCCAAAAGAAGAGCCCGATCTAATCCTACTAGAATTCATAGCCCAAAAACCCAAGATCTATAGGTACTCGGCCCAAAAGTTGAAATGCTATTTATAGATGCTCCGCCTCAGCACCCAACTTTTAAAAATTATAATTTCACCTGCTCACTATTATACACATTTACATTACCCACTTTAATTGGAGGAACTCCGTCCTATACACAAATATTTGTATAAGAGACAGGACACAAAAAGTGGATGAAATCTCCGACAACCCAGAGATTTCCTCAGTACTGATCCTTATTGTAACCAATGCAATACGGGGCCATCTTTCACGGATGAATGCCACATTAGCACTGCGGGTTAATCCAGTTGCTGAAATCTCTTTTTGAGAAGAGATTCCCATCCAAACACATGGGTCCCACACGGACTGTACTATTCAAATGACTTGCTAGAACCCTTCAGCCTACTTTTCTCTGACTAATCGGTGACACATGGCGGGAAGGGCCTTAGTAATATTATAGGCCCCTTCCTGCAATTAAAAAGTACTCCTTTTCCTTTTATATATCAATAAAGTTGGGAAGGGATCCCTCCAAAAGAGAGAATGACGTCTGACGAAATACATACATATATATATGTGTGTGTGTGTATACATATGTATATATATATAGAGAGAGATAGATACATATATATATATATATATGTATACATATATATACATGTAATATATATAAGTATATATATATATATGTATATAGTATATATAAGTATATATATATATATGTATATGTATATGTATATATACATATAAGTATATATATATATATATATGTGTATGTATATGTATATGTATATATACATATACACATATATATATATATATATGTGTATGTATATGTATATGTATATATACATATACACATATATATATGTATATGATATATATATATACATATTACACATATATATATGTATATGATATGTATGTATATGTATATGTATATATACATATACACATATATATATGTATATGATATATATATATACATATACACATATATATATGTATATGATATATATATATATATATATATGTGTATATATGTATATGTATATATACATATACACATATACATATGTATATATATAGAGAGAGATACATACATACATATATGTATATATGTGTATATATATTTATGTGTATATATATACATATATATATAGAGATAATATATATTATCTCTCTCTCTCTATATATATATATATATATATGTATATACATACACACATTTATTTATATATATATATATATGTATGTATACATATACCCACATCTAGAGGTGAAGTTTGTGACCATCCATTGTACTTTTTTATAACTTTAGCAAGCCACTACACTTCCAAGCAATTAAATTTGAAAAAAAAAAAAACTAGAAAAATTACTTTCAATTCAAAATTCTAATTGTGTCAACCTCATGCAATTGTCGCAATTCCATTTGTTAATCTAGGTGGTAACTAAGAGACATGATCTTTGGTATACAAGGAGAAAAGCTTTCATAGAATCTTATACACATTAATTGTATAAGAGATAATTTAATGTTTTGTTTTGGATAAGTATAATATTTCAATATCATCATTCTATTATTTCAGCTACTTTACACTCTCAACTTGACTTCTACTTTTCTTTTACTCTCTATACTAACAACGATGCAATATATAGATGTCCGTGAACCTTATAAATATCTAAAATGTATATAAAAGTAATAATATTAACATCATTAATTCAGTTATGTTGCACACAAATTTATTATTGGAGTTAGCTTTCACTTATGGATAATTTTATACTTCTTTTTACAGTACATATTTTTGTACCAAAAGAAATATGTATGAGCAAAATGTGTGTTTCCAACTTTCTATATGTATGCTATATGCTCGAAATAAGGCCTCAATAAACCCAAATGATAAAAATATATAATTGATGTATCTATTGCAATATCTAGTCTCTAAAATACCTTTTGATGATTCCTAAATAAAACTAAGGGAGTCAACACCATTTTCGGGTGAAATTTATCCCTCAAATGATCCTTTGAATTTGCATATTTTGGGTTAATTTTGTTCAATTTAAGGGATTTTGATATTAAAATTGGATTCCTCGCAAACACTAAGTCTGATATGTATTTTTGTCCAAATAGATTGCCGGTAAAAAATTTTGGTGGCTATAAGTGGCGCTGGTTGAATTTGCCATACGATTGCTATCAAAAGCTTATGTTATTATTTTAATTTCTTATCACACATAGTATATGTGTATAAGAGACAGACATGGGGAGCATATTTATTATCAATATTAGATTATATGTTATTCTTTCCCAACCTTTTTTATTAATGGCCACTTGACCTGCAAGAATTGCTATTTTTAGTTAGAATTATTGATTTTCGTCAATTGTCCTAAGTTTGTTTAAAAGTTTAAACATTGGGGACTAAATGTATTTAGACCAAGGATGCGTTTGGTAAAATTGAAATTTGAAATTTGAACACTGAAAATTAAGTGTTGAAGTCTTAATTTGCTAAATTCATTAAGTTGTATATGTTTGATAATCTGCTAAATTTGAGTACTAAATTGAAATATTTTACACATATATATTATATAGTTCGATAATAATATTATATTTTATTTTTATAGTAGGTTAATTTTTTAAATATTATATTTTAATACGAATAAATAGTTAATTAATATAGAATATGTGTGAGAAAGATACTATGTGCAAGTATGTGTTGATATGTGAGAGAGAAGGAATATAGTGTGTATTTATGTGTTAAAGAAAAAGACTATAATGTGTGCAAGTGTATATTTATGTGTGTGATAGAAGGAATGTAGTATGTGTAAGTGTATTTTTATGTGTGAAAGAGAAAGAATATATTATGTACAAGTGTGCATTTATATGTGAGAAATAGTAAACATAGTGTGTGACGTGTGTATTATGTGTAAGATTAAAGAAAGAAATATGGTATATGCACGTGTGTGTTATGTGTGAGAGAGAATGAATATGACGTGTACAAGTGTGTGTTTATGTGTGTGAGAGATTGAATATAGTATATTCAAGTATGTTTTTATGTGTGAGAGAGATTTAATGTTGTGTGTGCAAGTATGTGTTTATGTATGAGAGAGAAGGAATATAGTGTGTACAAGTGTCTCTTATTCTAGATGTGTATATTAAATATAATGTGGGTAAATACATATTTATGTGTGTGAGAAAAGTATATAGTATGTTCAAGTATGTATTTATTTGTGAGTGAACGAATATAGTGTGCACAAGTGTATAGTATGTGTGTGTGTTTATGAGTATGTTTATATATGTAAAAAGTGTGTAAATGTGAAATGAAGAAAAAATTGAGTGAATTTTGCTATATTGTTGAAGAATTTAGCAAATTAAATAATAGATTTTTCACTTAAAAGTTTGTATAGGAATTAAGTGACACTTAATGTATTCAGAGGTAATGTTGGAGAATTTCGTTATCAAACACACTTAATACAAAAAGTGCTTAATAAATTAAATTTAAGCATTTAATGGGGTTATCAAATACTCCCCAAAACTTGAGGGACTAATTTATAGTACTCTAAAGAATAAGGACCAAAACTGTATTTTACTCTTCAAAGATTTGGTTTGAAGTCCTTAGATAACAACCTAATTAACAGCCCATAATCTTGGTTACTTCCTCAATTTCATCATTGAAGTTCTTATGTCTACGCTAAGATTATTGTTCGACTAGTAATATAGATTAACCTATTACAGCTGGAAAACTTTTTACCTAGCATAGAAGCTTAATATAAGGATTCATAATTTTGTCTTTTCCACCCAAGTCGTACCTATATTGATAAAAAAAATTTCAACTTATCATTTACAGCATTTTATTATTTTCTTCTAGAGATTTCCTAGTAGAATTAAGTATAGAAAACTGTTCCACTAACAAATGACGAAGGCCAAAACTAATTACGAATTTCTCTACCTTGTACGTCATCAACCACCCTTGAGATTCCAGGATTTTCCTTCATTTATTTCTATGTGCAACCCATTAGTTCTATTCATCCATTTCTACCTAAAAAAATTCTCTGAAAAATATATTATTTATTGAAAACCATTGGTTGGGGCAGCTACCATTACAATTGAAGCAACCCTTGGAGGAAGCATTTATGAATGTGCAATATCTGTGTAGACGATGATGGTTAATAAAGAGACTGATATTCTTGGAAAAAGACATTCATCAGAGAGTAAGAGACAGGTATATGTGTATATGCTATATATATATTTTATAGTATAATAAGATGGTGTCGTAATGAGACAGGTATAGGTGTTGTATATACAACATTCTTACACAAAAAATGTGTACTGTACAGTCAGGTATTCCAATGAATTACAAAATTTCCCTAAAATATATAGTTTTTGTAATCGTGAAACTTAAAAGGCTCACAATTAGAATTCACATTAAATTAGACAAACTTGATACTAATAGTTGCCATTATTGTTTAACCCAACTCTTCTAATGGCTAAAAGAAAATATAAAAAAGATTTTCAAATTTTTACTTTTTCCACAAATTGTTGTGTTTGGATCGAAAGATTTGAAATCAATCAATTTATTGGATTAATTTTTACGGCTAAAATTAACGAATTTTGAATTTATCCAAATTAAAGAGTGTCAAATGATTAACTTCAAATAACTTTTAATTTGAGTTCATCTGAAATTTATTCATATTTCATTATGCCTTTACAAATCCCTCCAATAAATATTTGGATATCAAATCGTTCCCCAAATTCATTGATTTAAATGCAACCAAATGGACTTCATAAGAAACTTTTTCAAGAATTATTGTTTTCAACATGCATCTTTCACTAAAAACCACATGATTCATAACTCCTAAAATCCATTTTCTCTTCTAATATGTGCAAATTCTTTAGTGTGCATGCATGATGGCATACTTCTATTGGGAAAGAGTAACAGATAATTAATGATTGATTATAATCAATATGTAAACAACTTTGGTTGTTTTATTTATATTACAAAAGTGATTTACTATTTATTTGCTAGTCGTATCCTTAATTTGTTTTTTTTATTAAAATTAATGTAGAGGAAAATATTTGAATAGCCATCAAGAACTTTACATTCATATTGCTTGATATATTGACAATTTAAAATTCCTTTATAGTGGGAATAAGGTTTGATTGTTATTTTATTAAGGAAAAAACTTGAAAAATAATTGTTGATATAAGTTAGAAAAGAAAAATGGAAAGTAGTTTAAAAATATTCGACAAAATTATATTTGCATACACACACACATAGATTAGTTAACTTGGGTAACGAAAAATTATGCATATATTATTTGATATTGATAATTACAATAGAAATATTTGAACAAGTAGCTATATGTAATACAAATTCAAATCAATCAAAATATATGATTGCATTGCTCAAAAGAATACTCTTTCTTAATCATTTACCCTACTAATACATTGAATTTTGTTTTTCTATGGACAATGAAAGTATATGAAGAGGATAAATCATGGAGTATGAATTTTACTAGTCATGTTGGAAAGAAAGTTCATAGGCTCAATTAGCTATTTTTAAAATATAAAATGCACATTAGAAGTTAAATCTTAATGTGCCTCGTAGTAGAACATTGTAATCATAAGAAAAAGTAGTTACGAGCGCACATTCAAGATTTCTTAACCACTATGTGTAGTATAGAGACAAATAGAATTTCATATGACAAATAAAATAAAAATAACTAGGAATTTTTACTCATATACACCTACATTACCTTTTTGATAATGTTCTACTTCTTTTTTATAACTATTTTTCTTAATCCCATGTATACACCGTGCACACAACTTCTTATCCCATCATTACATTAGAAATTAGAAAACCATAGCTTTGCTTTTTTATTATGAAATTTGATTATATGCCTCTTGGCTTTAGTTTTTGGCCAAGAACAACAGGAACAACTGGAACAACCTTGCTTTGTACTGTATGGAATCTATGTTAGGTGATGTTGAGGAGTAAAATTTCTTCAGAAAATTGTTCTAGACAATGTTGTTTAGTTTATATAATTTCTCCGTTTAACCAAAAAAAGACTAATTAGAGATAGAAATAATATTTTAAAAAAAGACCTACCATCCAAGACAAAATACACAAGGAAAAAACCATTATAATTGTATATCTATTTCAAAATAATTGTTTCGTCTATGTATAGACGGATGTTGAAAACCAGTGTTTCTAGTACTTGTAAGTATATCTATTATATATCTTCTTTCAACTACTACTACTGCTACATATTAGGGAATTTGACCACAAAGAGAATGAGGATAACCTCACCAACCTTATCAAGATGGTTCCTTTTCCTTTTCCCTATCTCTTTACGATCAAATCCCTCCTTGACTCTACTCCACCACCTTTTCTTGGCCCGTTTGCGTTTATATAAGTTCCTTCCTTTTCTCCATACTACTAGTTTACCCTAGTTTCGACAAAAGAAAAGCCCCTAAAGATCAATCATCATCATCCAAGAAACACATGCCAACAACATTTACATACATATTTCTATAATCTATATTATTAGAGGTGACATTTTGATTATGCCAAGAAGGAATAAGATGGTGGCTGTGAGTGCAGGGGCAACTAAGGGAGTAAAAGAGGTACATTAACTAAATCATAGCTTTTGTTGTAGGACGCTCATTGAAAAGAATTGTTTCATTGTTGAGTGGTCATTTCAAGACTTAGATGATGCCATTTCAAGCATATAGAGAGATTTACCAATTTAACTGGTAACCTTGATGAATATAGGGCTATTATAGTAGTGAAATTTTAGATCAAGAAACTTAACCCAAATAGGGACATGAGACTTATCTTTTTTTTGTTAAGTCCTTATATGAAGATAATGTCTTAATTTATATCACTTTGCTATAGAAAGTGTAAGGCCCCTTGTCCATAATCTGTTTCAGTATAATTCATAACCTCAAAATGAGAAAACATAAGGAAAGAAAAGTTTAAAGAAAAATAATTCTCAACATATTTACTTCAATTTTGACAAATGTTTTCTTCTAAGTATCATAAAAAATCACCTCATCACACTAAATGGAAGAGAAATTTCCAATAAAAATCATACTAAACTAGATTCTTATTTGGCTAATTCATAAAATCTTCAGGTAACAAAAATGCACAACTGTTAGATTATCCATACAAATACCCACATATGAAACTTCGAGTCCCTTAATATTTGGATTAATAGGTTTTGCCTTTTCAACCCAATTAGAACCTGAACAGGTCGAAGATTTCACCAACTTATCATCCTTAGCGATAGATTTCTTTAGTTCTAGAGATTTTTCAGTAGAATTAGGCATAAGAAAAAATAGTATATTTTGATGAGCCTAAATATTAGAACCAAAATCAACTATAATTTGTTAATTGCAATTCATTTAGTCTTAGATGCATGAGACTCGAGAATTGTCCTTCAAATTCGAATTGTAGATGACTATATTGTACACTTCATCACAACATCTCATAGATGCATGAAGACTAATTCTAGGAGACATTATCTCAGTTCATCTTAAATTCTAAATGAAAAGATAAGATTGTAGAACTTCAACAAAAGTAAAAAAGGAATTAGAAAGTAACTTCCTAAAACTCTGAGAGCTTAGCCATGGCAAATCCTCATACGCATATGTTGGTACATTCCATTATTTCTTTATGTACACATTCGTTCAAATTTGTAATAATCTATTTGTTTTCATGCATTTCTACTTCAAAAAAATTTCTCTAGGAAAGAAATAAATACTCACATTTACTCTGGGGTAATTACTATTAAAATTTAAACAATAAAAAAGTATTTATGAATAGTCAAACTTCTATGGATAATGAAAGAGAATTGAGAGACTAAATGTTCATGAAATAAGACATTCATCATGAGGGTGAAACCATGTGCAAGAATGAAAAGATATATTTCTTGTAATTGTGAGAAGTAAAAGGCCCACAACAATGGTTCACATTAAATCAGATTATGTAGATGTTAATATTGCGGGAAAAAGACCAATTTGGTCCCTTATCTTTAGAGTATCGATTAATCTAGTCCCGTATGTATCAAAAGACTAATTTGGTCCTTTGTCCTTAAAAAAATTAATTAATTTAAGACTTGTGATGAAAATCTGGGCAAATTAATAGAGTCTTTGATAATATACCTACGACATGTTGATCGGTACACGATTATCACATATCTTGATCCATTAATTTATCCATAATTTTCATCATAAGTCCTAGATTGGTTAATTTTTTGAAGATAAGGGACCAAATTAGTCTGTTGCGATAGATAAAGGACCAAATTAGTCGATATCCCAAAAGTAAGGGATTAAATTAGTCTTTTTCCTTAATATTGTCATTAGTAGGTAACTCAATTCTTATAGTAATTAAAAGAAACATAAGGAAATTTTTTTTTCAATGTTTTAACCTTATCACAAAAATCAAATAGACTTCATAGGAAGATCTTTAAATTTATTCTTTTCTCCATCCTTCTTTTACTAAACACCTATGTCTCGTAACTCTTAGCAAAATATATTTTCTACTCTTATGGGTAAAAATTCTTTTATGCAAATGGTTAATGGAATAGTGCAACATTTATTCATTGATCATCAATGTGTAAACATTTCTTTCATTCCAATCTATACCTCAAAATTGGTGTACTCTTTTTTTTGTCTGTTTTTAGTAGACTTAGTGTAAAAGAAGTAATGTAAATAATCACCATGAACTTTACATGCATATTGCATAACATTTTGTATAACTAATGAGATGAAAATGACAAGTAATTTCCACTTAGTTTTTCTTTTTGTGAATAAGTCTCCTTTTTTCAGTTATTTTTCTTTATTCTATACACCTATTTTGCAATCAGCCTTATGATTTCATTTGAATATGAACATTGATTGTAAACCTTTTATCTCTTGTTGCCAATCAAGAACTAGAGGAACAACCCCGCTCTACTAGGAATCCACATTTCGAAGATGTTGAAGAGTTAAATTATCTCAGATTATTGACAATACGATATATTGTTATCTAATTATAGTTTATGTAATTCCTCCTTTTAAACAAGAAAAGAAGAGCTAATTAGAGGAAGATCCAAACAACATAAAAAGAAGAAAATTTATCATCTCTGTCAATATACATGAAGAGAAGATAGTATATATAATTACATATCTATCTCCAAACATTAGTCTCCTCTATGCATAGACACTCGTATGTACCATTATGTTTCTAGTACTTCCTATATGCATATCCATTTTATATTTTCTTTACCGTTGCTATATGGAATCCATGTACCATGTAAATTATGTGACTACACCACCCTTTCATGGGGACTAATTTTCCTTTTCCCTCATTCTCTTTGTGGTCAAATTCCCTTCTTGACTCTAATTCACCACCCATCCTCGATCACCACCCTTATATGAGTTCATTTTCTCCACAATGCCATTTTACCATAATAATAATAATAATAATAATAATCATGATCCAATAAAAACATGTCAACAACATATAATGCTGTTGAATATTTCTATATTCTATATTATTAGAAGCGGCATTGTGATCGCGTTGAGAGATAAAGTCGGGGCAGATATAGTAAAGAAGGTGGAGGCAGGTAGTATAGTAGCTACAAGACTTAAAGAGGTATATTTGTGTGTATGTGTGTGGGAGGAAGGGAGGGTATATCATTTAAACGATAACTTTTGCTCTAGGACAATTCTCTCAAGAAATATTTCATCCTTCAGTGGTTGCATTGAAAGTAGTCAAAACCTTACTCTTCCAAAGCCTGATTTGTAGTGCACACCAAAACTTCTATCTCATTGTCACATGGACAATTTGTATTGAATTGAAAAAATATTTCTGACTTTTATTTATCTGGTTTATCTCCTTTTTATTTCAAACCTTAGCATCTTTTACCCAAGTGTCATCCCTCTTTATGGCCCTTATATGTTTTCTAGTCTACCTTATCTTTATGATGAACCATAAAGATATAAACCTAATTTTTATTCTATAAAAATGCAAATTTATGTATTAATCATTAGCTTAATTAGATTTTTGATACACTAAAATTATTTTGGATTTGGAATTTGGCTCTGCAAAAGATAAGCACTTAGGCTAAAAGATGTAGCTAATATGAAATGTTTCTCATTTAAACTTTGGACACAAATTATACGCACATAATTCAAATATTTTCTTAAATCATGTATGCGAGTTAGTTGAGTTCATTATTAAGAATTTTTATTGGATATTAGAATATTGAATTCAAATTGAGTGATTTGTGTTTTCTTTGTGACAAGGGACGTGTGAGTTTAATTCTCATTGGATATGTGGTAACCTTTCTCTTTCAAGTTATAATGGGAATTCAGATATAAAGAGTCTCTTTCAACAAATTTCTTGTGCGGGTAAATATTCAAATCATCATCCTCTTGATACACAAAGTCAACACCGATCAAAATACAAAAAATAAGTTTAGGGTATACGTCGCCTATTAGGTAGTGAATTGTATAAAATATAGAGTTAAAAAACTTCAGTAGTTAAAGTATTGTTTGTACAACCGTTTTGGTTTAGTAAAATAGTAAGAGAACTGCTTAGAAAATTTAAAAAATTTAAATAAAACTTGACATGCCTTTTTGATATTTTGGAAAGAGTGTACAAATATAAATGAAAAAAATGATTTAGGAACAAAAAGGTAAGGAAAAATTTATAATACTTTTGTGAGACTAAAATAATAGTTGGGTGACAAAAAAGTGGAATATAAATTTTGAAAGGAGATGTATCAAATTTACAGTTCTCCCTCTTTCTTGAAAAATATTTAAATAATTCCGATATTTATCCTATATGTAAATCTTGTAATCAAAATTACATTTTATTTAATATTACTTGCATTAGTTAATATCATAAATTTTGTAAAATTTAATATACATGTATACAACTTACAAGTGCTATAAAGATTGGTATACCTAAATATTTCACTTTTTATAGATGTGTAGAGTACTTTGGTTATATATACGCATACCTAATCTTTATAAGTAGGTAACCTGTATCTTATATTTCACTTTTATTTTTGTGACAAGATTCCAGTCCATTTACCTTAAGCTACCTATCTATAAACGAATATATTTGCAACGAGTCAACATATGTTGAGGTCAGCAAGGGTTTGCTTGGATTCTCCGTTCCTCCACTCTCACTTGATACTGTGCCCACTCTCTCCATCCCGCCACCACCACCCCCATTTCTACTTCCCCTCGTTCAGATTCCCATCGAGCCCCTTCATTCCCAGGTACTCTCCTTAATCATCTTCATTTCCCAAGATGGGCCAAAATTGTAATTCTCATATTTAATTATTTTTGGATTGAATGCAGAGAAGTCAGAACAATGTTGGACATAAATCTGTTCAGAGAAGACAAGGAACATTTAACCATTTATAAGGGAATCTCAGCGGCGTCGTTTTGCTGATTCTCAATCTCGTCGATGAGGTTATTCAGCTTGACAAAGAATGGCGTCAGAGTAATTATTATTAATTACATATTTTTTCATCTGGACCTTTTTTCTTTTTCTTTTTTGGGAAATTATTTGATATCATTTCCGTACGAGTTTGAATTCTGTCTCTAAACACATCTATATGAGTTGGATAATTTACGCAAAGATTTTAACAAGATTAATAAAGAAATCGCCCGCCTCAAAATTGTGAGTTTCAGTTTCCTTTATTTATATGCTATTTTATTTTATTTTATTGGGTTAGTTGGTTTATTTTTATGGGTTTCTATTTATTTATCTGGGTTTAGATTAATTAAGAAAAACATCGAAACCAGATTTTTTTTTTTTTTTTGAAAAAATATAATGACAAAGTAAGAATAAAATTTGGATAGGAGATATTAATAATTTATATGTTGGCTGAAATAAATTTAAAATTCATTTTTTGTGGAAAGTAATATAGGAGATGCGAGTGAAGCAATTAAAAATACTGAAGAGAACAAAAAATTGACGGCAGAGAAAGACACTGAAGTTAAGGAGGCTCGTGCTGCACTTTATGTAAAATTGGGAATTAAGGACATTGGAAACCTTGTCCATGATTCGGTTCCTGTTAGCAATGATGAGGTGTGTATGGCTTTTAGCTGCAATTTTTTTAGGTTTTTGGGATCTCCCCCTATTCAGTCTTATAAATTGTAGAGAATCAATGTCCCTTATCACAGTGGACTAGATGTGTATAATATACAGTCACTCTTCGAAGTTGGGGAGAGAAGAGAACTGAGCCACAGCTAAAAAATCACGTCTCCCTTGTTGAACTTCTGGGTATTGCAGATACAGAAAAAGGTACTAAATACTGTTTATTGAGGTAACTAGTGATGGGTAAGGGTGGGTGATGTATTTTGCATCCTTTATTTCCTTTGGTAGAATAATACCCAAAGCTGCTTTTCTTGGAGTACCATCCTTGATGCAATATTTTTTTCCAGGCAAAAATGTTTTATTGAAATTACTATGTCGTGTTGAATTTAAATGTCCAATGTCTGAACTTTATGCAGGTATCAGATTTTACTTAGTCTACAGTACTGTTTCCGGCTAAGTATATCTGCCTAGGATGACAAATTCTCCATATGAAGGATCAATTCCTGTCAATAGGAAATTAGCTACTCCCTAGGAGCTTTTAATTACATTATTAATTAATGTGTGGGATATGTGAAGAGGTTATACCCCATGAACAAGGAATCTTGGTGGTGGGATGAAGGTGTACGAGATAAAATCAAAGTTAAGAGGGCTAACTATAAGGCTCTATATAGTTGTAGAAGTGACAAAAATATTGAGAAATATAAGCTTGCTAAAAAGGAGGCAAAAAAGGCTGTAAGTGAAGCGATAGATAGGGCTTTTGAAGATTTTTACCAAAAATTAGAATCTAAGGAGGGGAAGCGAGATATTTATAAAATTGCAAAAGCAAGAGCCTATAGGACGAAGGATTTAACCCAAGTCAAGTGCATTAAAGATGAAAATAAAAGGTTCTAGTAAGAGATGAGGAAATTGAGGAAAGATGGGGGAGATACTTCCATCAACTATTCAATGAAGATAATGAAGACTCATCCTTGAAATCATTCTAGGAGAGTTAGCTAAGCTTGAGGAGTATAGAAACGTAATGTATTATCGAAGGATTCAGGAATTAGAGGTGGAGGAGGCTTTGAAGAAGATGAAGAAAGGAAAAGCAGTTGGCCCTGATGATATCCCAATCGAGGTATGGAAATGTTTAGGAAAGAAGGGCATAAGTTGGCTTATAGATTTTTTTATTAAAATATTGTAGAGTAGAAAGATGCCTGACCAGTGGAAGAGGAGTACTCTCATACCCATATTCAAAAATAAAGGGGATATATAAAATTGTGCGAATTACAGAGGTATTAAGTTAATGAGCCATACGATGAAATTTTGGGAGAGGGTGATAGAAAGAAGGTTAAGAAATGATACTAAGGTGTCAAATAATCAGTTTGGTTTTATGCCAGGGAGATCGACTATTAAAGCTATACATCTCTTAAGGAGACTTACCAAGAGATATCGGGATAAAAAAAAGAATTTACATATGATGTTTATTGATCTTGAAAAAGTGACAGGCATATGATAGAGTCCCTAGAGAAGTTATGTGGAGAGTTTTAGAAAAAAGAGGAGTTGGAGTAGTATACATAGAATCAATAAAGGAGATGTATAGGGATGTGGTTACAAGTGTGAGAACACCAACAAGTGTGAGAACACCAGGAGGGTTGACATGAGAGTTCCCTATAAATGTAGGTTTACACTAAGGTTCAGCTCTAAGTCCTTATTTATTTGCATTGGTCATAGATGAACTTATAAGGCACATATAGGAGGAAATACCATGGTGTATGTTATTTGCAGATGCCATTGTGTCAGTAGATGAAACAAAAGATGGGGTTAATGCTAAACTTGAGGTTTGGAGAGAGACATTTGAGGCAAAAGGGTTTAGAATTAGTAGATCAAAAACAATATATGGAATTTAAGTTTAGCAAGGGTGCACGTGGTAATGGAATAAAGGTTAGTATCGGAGATCAAGAGATACGCATAAGTGAAAATTTTAAATAGTTAGGATTAGTTATTTATACATAGTAATAGTGGTATAGATCGAGATGTTACACATCTGATACAAGTGGGATGGACTAAATGGAGAATGGCATCGGGAATATTATGTGACCACAAAATTCCTTTACGACTTAAGGGTAAATTCTATAGAGCGGCAATTAGGCCAGCGATGCTCTATGGGTCTGAGTGTTGGGTAGTGAATTACACACATGAGCAAAAGATGAGAGTAGCAGAAATGCAAATGTTAAGATGGATGTGTGGGTACGCTAGGATAGACAAGATACGGAATGAGCATATTCATGAGAAGATTAGAGTAGCATCTATTGATGAGAAAATGAGAGAAACACATTTAAGGTGGTTAGGTCATGTGTTAAGACGACCAGTAGAAGTGCCTGTCAAGCGAGTAGATTTTAGAGAGAGTAGTCAACATAAGTGGGATAGAGGAAGACCGAAAAAGATTTGGTGGGTAACTTGTAGGAAAGATATAACCCATCTAGGAATTGAGGAGGATATGGTCCATAACAGATAGCACAATGGCATAGCAGGATTCATGCAGCCGACCCTACTTAGTAGGATTAAGGCTTGGTTTGTTTGTTTGTTTATGTGGGATAGGTGAAGTTGTAGGTTTCATGTAAGACCGCAAGATGACCAACATATCGTAGGGTGAATTTTACTTTCGCTTACATATAGGGCTTGTAATCAACAGCTTATTGAAGGCTGCTTATAGCTTCTTTTTTTTTTTTTTTTAAATTGCAAAATAACTTTTTAAAAAGAATTTGTTAACAAAAAATTAAAAAATGTCTTTGTTTTTCATGTTTAGAAAAGCTAAAATTTGTTTTCAAAAGCATCCCTGCACTTACTTTTCTGAAGGTGCTTTTGTCAATTTGAAAGAACAGCTTATAGTTTTTCACAAGTAGTTGAGAACAGGGCCATAATGCCACCCTTTAATTTTTTTTCTTCTTCTACATTCAAATATACCCTTCTAGTCACTGTGTTATTTGTTTGATTCGAGAAATCTAAAAGACTACAATTTCATGAACAAGTCAAAGAGTAAAAGGCTTGCATGATATTTTATCTGTCATTATACACATCATATCTTTGTATATTTAGAGACAAATGTTGCCGGAGGCAGAGGTTTCTATTTAAAAGGAGATGGTGTACTTCTCAATCAAGCTCTTATAAACTTTGGTCTCCAATTTTTGAAGAAAAGAGGATATAAAGCATTGCATACCCCATTCTTCATGAGAAAAGAAATTATGGCGAAGTGTGCTCAACTGGCACAGTTTGATGAAGAACTTTATAAGGTTAGTATCTGATTTATAGAACTCATGCATTATGATTAGCCAGAAAATTCTGTTTGCTCTGTTTCACCTTAATAACATGTCTCTTTTTTTTTACATCCTCCAATCAACACACTACCCTCAAAAATATGATCTGTGCCATGCTCAACACATCTATAGACGGGGAGACTATTTATGTCCGACTAGCCTACTATGTATGCATGTGTGCATACATGTATGTTTGAATGCATAGGTTCTTCAGCATTGTGTATTCTAAATCTACAGTTGTATTATCCTAAGTTACCCGGATACGGGTACATATCCGGGTGTCGGATTCATCAATTTCATAACTTGAGAATGTGGGGACTTGGCAAAAGTGTCGGATATGGGTACGGGGACATGTATTATAAATTATAGATATTCATATATTATTACTATATTTGATGACATAAAGCAATTTATATTATTTTTTATGACTAATTGTTAAATAAAAGTATATTTGGGTATAAAATACTAATAGTAGTGGTGCAAATGTATAAAGAAAATAATCAGTTGATATTTAAATAAATAGAAATTGGGGTAATCTGATAAAATTCCAAAGTATTATTATTAATGGATATGAAGGAACAAATATCAATGGGTGATTGTACAAATATGTTAAAGCATAATGGTTTAATTGCAAAAACATTTATTACGAATAACCTATCCTTCTATCTCTTTGTTGACCTAATTTTTCCGCCGCTTCCATATTCCCCCCCCGGGTTTGCTGCCATCTCTATCCCTTTGCTCTGCCCTCATCTTGTCATCTTTTTTCTTCCTCTCCCCTCATTTTCTTCTTCTCATCTCTTCTTGCTGTGCCTGAATGGAGCAGCAGCCTCTATGACTTTCTCTCTTCATCCGCAACAGTACCTTCCACAGCAGCCTCCTTTGTTCATCTTGCAGCAGCCTCTATGACTTTCTCTCTTCATCCGCAACAGTACCTTCCACAGCAACCTCCTTTGTTCATCTTGCAGGCAGCGTACTTGATTCAATCTGACCAGATCCCATACGAATCCAGCAATTCCCCGCACCTGTGTTGCATCATGTCGACACGGATGTGGTGGGGTCATATGAAGAATCCGGGTAACATTAGTGTTATCCTAGTCCTATGCTCACAACTTTCTTTCTGCTAGGCATATTGTTTAGGAAATTCCAGCTTTTCATCATACTTTCTTTTGAGAGAGTATTACCATATGCTTACATTTTGTGTAGTTTTGATGGAAGTCATGACATTCTTAAGAATAAGGATAAGAAACTTGATGTTTTGTAAATTCTGACGACAACGAGAATCATGAGATTCTAAAGAAGAATAATAAGAAGGCAGAGGTCTTGGTGTTTTGCAGTTGACAGGGTTTGAAATGCATTTAAGTTCTTATTCTCCAATCAGGCACATAGTTACCAAAAATTCTCCATTACAAACTGTGTTCTGATTCGTGAACACTGAAACGGGATATGTTTGCGCCCCGGAAGATGGTGTTACGGATGCTCTGTGTCTTTTTATCCTCTTATGTTTTTCTATTCTTTTTTCCACGTGTACTTATTGAAAAATGACGAGAACTCTACAAATATATTTGTTCGTCTAATGAAATTATCTAGTAATGGATGTGCTTATTTATTTATTTATTTTTGTTAAAGGTGACAATTTTGCTTGAAAATTGAGCATTTTCCTTTTCCAGACCACTAAAAATTGTTCCCGAACCCGTACCACATCTCCCCATGTACCGTGTTTCTGTACACAGTATTTATCCAAAGTTTGTGCCGTTTGTAACCGTTTGTATTTTGATCCTTTTGTCATTTGGGTTGAAGTCACATGTTACTTCCCAGGTATTTGTTTCTTGATGGTCTCATCTAATATTTGGGTTGAACTGATCGTAAGTGTTTGCCAAGAAAGTCTTAAGCTCAGAAACTGAAATATGTTTCTAATGGCTTGTCTCTGAATTTTCCTAGTTAGTCGAAATGTCTAATTGGGGTCTAAGGATATATCAGTATTGACTCAACTTGATTTTTGTGCAAATTTCCTTCTTTATTTATTCGTTGTGGTCCCTTTTCAATGTTTTCCTATTTACATGCTTTAATTGGTTTTTAGTTCAGTTGCTTTTAGACAGACCTCCTGAGCTTCCAGTTTTTTACCGTTCATTTTTTAATAGTTTGGTTTACCTACACTGTGCATCTGACAAACTGAGATGCCTAATCCCTTTTTTCTTTCAAAAGAAAAACCTACCTATCCCCTTACCCTTTAATGACTCGGACCCATGGCCAATAAGTGAAGCCTTATGCTGCGCTTTGTTGTCAGATGCCTAATCCTTCTTCTTCCAACTTTTAACACTGGTAAATTCTGGTCACTATAATTATGCCAAGACTATAATATTTTCTTTTTGTGGAATTATTGTTATTGTGAAACTACCATTGGGTTTGAGCAGTTTGTCGTTGGATCATAGGAGTTGGCAATGCGTTTGGGAGTGAATCTGGGAGTGAAAGATTCAGAAAGAAAAGAAAGGAAAGAAGGGGAAGGTGGGTTTTTCATCCATTGGAGAGGTTTTTGAAGGGAACAAAGGGAGTGGAAGGAATGGAAATGAGGGGATGAAATTTGCTGCTACAGCGTAAAATTTGTTTCCTTCCAAACTGGATGGAAACAAACGGAAACTCATGTCACGCTTAAAATATTTTAAAATGCCCATTCTGTCCTTTAGTCAATGAATGACAATTTTATTTCCACCTAACTTACAAACAACATTAAAATCTCTTCCTTTCCTCTCTTCTCTGCCTTTCTCTCATAACTTAAGTTTTTCTCTTCCCTTCCCTTCTCTCCTAAACTCCCAAACTCAGCCTAAAAGTGTAAAGCGATCTAGATTGCAAGACATCTTTTGGGGCTTAAGCATCAAGTGCAAAGTGAAGCGCCCACTTATTCAAGCAAAATGCACTCCTATAGAAATCTCATATTATTCTTAGTTATTTTAAAATTACACATTAGATGTTATATAAGAGACATAAGTCAAGAATATTCAGATGTGTATAAGCAATGTTTTGATACAAATTCCGGCCGTCTATAGCCAAAGTGAGATTGGCAACTAATACCGAGAAAGAAATAGATCCATAATAATTAAAATTACTTCCAAATATAAGCTCAAAATCAGCACCAAAAATCTGTAAAAGTATTTCCAATAATGAGAGCCCCAAATCAGTCCCAAAAATTAGTAAAAGTACTTCCCCAACCAAAAAAAAAAAAAAAAGCCCTAAAATCAGTCCCAAAAATGGAGTAAAAATAAAAATTAGTACACATGCTCTTGAAAATAAATCCCAAATTCAACCCAAAATCAGCACCAAAAATTTAGTGAAAATCAACCAAAAATCAGTATATATGCATCACAATAATTGGAAAAATAAGCCCCAAAATTTTAGTCAAAATAGCCAAATTGAATAAGTGCTGCCTTGAATAATTCCAAAATCCTACCCGAAAATAAGCCCCCAAAGTTTAGTGAAATTCACCCACATCAGTACATATTGAAGGCGTGGAGTTGGATGAAGCAACAGAGGAGAGTAGATGACGGTGTGGAAAGTGGCGGAATGGTGGGAAGAGTGGTGGAATGAGAGTTTGAGTTTGGAGGAGCGTGGTAGTGAGGCTGGAGTTTGAGGGTTTGATTGAGGAATTAGGTTTAGCCTTTTTAGTTTCACATTTTTGTTTTTAAGTGCTTTTTTTTTATCAATTTTTTTAAAACCGGTTAACAGGGTTTCTTCCAGTTCTGTCCGGGTTTTCTTAAGAAAAGCTGTGTAGCTGGACCGGACCGGTGGCTCTTCCAATTTGTGGTCCAACTAGTTGAACCGGTTGGTCCGGTCTGGTTTTCAATACATTGCTCTGTAGTGAGGCAAATTTTTTGTGTTTCTCTAACTTAATTCATCTTGGCGAAGTTCAGAAAAAACAAAAAAAGAGGAGAAATTTGCTATAAAAGTAGGGAAAAAAGTGCAACCTAACATTAAGAATGTCATGACTTCCATCAAAACTGAAAAGCTGGAATTTCCTAAACAATATGCCTAGCAGAAAGAAAGTTAGAAGTAGGGAAGAAGAAGAGCAACATGGGATTTCCTCTTAACTTTTCCAGATATCATGCTTAGTTTTTTGTATTTCTCCTAACTTTCCAGAAAACAAGCCCCCTTCTTTATCTGCTTCCTCATCAAGAACAAATAATAGCAGCTTTTCTAATTTTATTAATTCCTTGTGATCGGATGAAGATGCGAGTCATTTTAACCTAAATTATCACCACATTCTTTGATCGAATGGTCGAAAAACAAAATAAAAAGAGATCCAACGGTCAAAAAAGAGACAGCAAACATAATAAATCTGAAAAACTTTGCACTTTTGGGCTTCTGCCTGGCTTAATTATCCGTGCTTGCTTCAGACAAAAAAGTTAGGGACTTGCGCTTCACCTTGCTTTGAGCTTACTGTGATCGGATGAAGATGCAAGTCATTTTAAAACTAATTATCACCACATTCTTTGATCGAATGTTCAAGAAATAAAATAAAAAGAGATCCAACAGTCAAAAAAGAGAACAGCAAACATAATAAATCTGAAAAACTTTGCACTTTTGGGCTTTGCCTGTGCTTAATTATCCTTGATTGCTTCAGACAAAAAAGTTAGGGACTTGCACTTCGTCTTGCTTTGCGCTTATGTGATCGCTTTTCTCGCTTTTGACAACTATGTGTTGGATATACATTAATCATGACATAATGCTTGACAATGCATACCATGTTTTTTTATGTTTGGAAAGTCTGGTCTTCTAGCTGGTCATGATTTCTTGTTTGCTTAATAGGTAACTGGTGATGGTGATGATAAATATCTGATTGCAAGCATCTGAGCAGCCATTGTCTGCTTATCACATGGATGATTGGATTCACCCATCACAGCTTCCATTAAGGTATGGCCTTTCTATTTGAACACTTTATCCAGATAAAGTGAACAGACGACGAACTAAAATTGCTTGACTGGATGGATTTTCATGTAAAGCACAGCTCTTTGCTTTGTCTGACTGATATGGTTGCAATCTGACAGATATGCTGGATATTCATCTTGTTTCCGTAAAGAAGCTGGGGCCCATGGTCGGGATACTCTTGGAATTTTCAGAGTGCATCAGTTTGAGAAAGTGGAACAATTTTGTATTACCAGTTCAAATGGGAACGATTCCTGGGATATGCATGAAGAAATGATCAAAAACTCTGAGGAGTTCTACCAGATGGTATGGATTTTCCTTCTCTCGTAAGACCAATGTACACATTTTTGTTGAGTTTCACCTTACCTTGCTATTATAGTTGGATCTCACAATTTCTTTTCTGATTTCAGTTAAAACTTCCTTATCAAATTGTGGCAATTGTTTCTGGTGCCCTCAATGATGCAGCTGCAAAAAAGTATGATTTGGAAGCATGGTTTCCTGCTTCCAATACTTATAGGGAGCTTGTGTCCATCTTATACTCAAATTGCACAGATTATCAGTCGAGAAGATTAGAAATTCGCTGTGGACAGAAAAAGGTGGAGTCTTATTGACTTGATTGTACCTGTACAAAATAAATTTATCATGTATTTGCTTTTTTGATCAGGAAACTTAATATGGTTTGCAACTGCATGCAGTTTGATATATTTCAGTTATCTTGCCAGCTGCAATAAAAGTGTTCCTTGATTTTGCAGAGCAATGATCAAGTCAAGCAGTATGTGCATTTGTTGAATTCTACACTCACAGCTACTGAGAGGACATTGTGCTGCATTCTTGAGAACTACCAGAGGGAGGATGGTGTTGAAATACCAGAAGTGCTACAACCATTCATGGGTGGGGAGACATTCCTACCATTTCAGAATAGTCCTGCCAAAGAGGTAAAAGGGAAGAAATCCAAGGCATGAAAACAGTTAGGTTGATTCCATTCTGCTTTCCAAGTTCTCTCCCTTTCTTGTCACACGTGGTTTTGAGGAAACTGAAAAAAGTTTAAGCAAACCTCATGAATGAGGTCATGCTGAAGAAAGATGAAGAAAAGAAAATGATGGATTAAGACCTGCAAGATTGAAGTGTAACCTAACAGAAATTTGGATAATTAGATTGTAATTTTTGCCTCTTAGTGCACTTGCACGAGGAGAGTACTTATTGCTACTACTTAATTTGATAGTGGTTAAAAAGGATTTTAGAAAGCCTTCAAAATGTCTTCAGGTTGACCTTTTTGCAGGACATACCAGATACGAGATTGAGTTTTGATTCAAGTGTTTCGATGGAGTTATTCAATTTTATATAATCTTTAAATCCTATCTCAGTTGGGAAAAAGGAATTAAAATATCCCTAGTATTTTAGTCTTCCAAAACACATTTGCTCCGTCGCATTTGTGATCCTTCCGTTTTAGATAAAAGCAGTGAGGTTCTGGTGTATGCGATGAATTCTACTTCTTGGCTTTGGTTTGGCTAATATTAATTACCTCCTTATAGGAAGTATCTATAATAATGTTATAATTGGTACTTTTTTTTTGAATTTTTTTTTGCTCAAATGTATGAAAAGTTAAAACTTAATAAATTTGTGTAAAAAGTAAAAAGAACTCCTAAATTTAAGAATCCTTTACCGCCCAACAACTCCCGCCACTTGAAGAAAGGACTTATATTTTATGGTGAACTAAATAATTTACGTTAACTAAGAAAATCAAAATTTTTACTCGTGTCATCTAACGAAATATTTAATAATTTTACATTGATTCAAATTATATGTTTGTAAAATATAGAAAAATAATAATTTTACACTGATTCAAATTATATGTTTGTAAAATATAGAAAAATAATGTGAGCATTAGTCAAATCAAGGTTGCTAGTAATTTGTCCCAAGTTATTAGTAGTAAAAACCGAAGATATGATTTTGGTAAAAATATAATCCATATTATGCATTCAGGAACCTGGATTTCACTATTCCAAGCATCAAGTGGACACATTATTCCAATTCTCACCCCCAAAAAAAAAAACAAAAGAAAGAAAAAACCGGGGGCATTTTTATTCTGCATCATTTCCTGAACTTTTTATTTACTGTTCTAAGCATTGTTGACTTGAAATTACCTAAAAGATAAAAAATTTGTAGAGTTGAAAAAGTGCACCTAATCATGTTCAGTCGGTTTGCATTATATTAATCTTCGACTATTAGAATCTCATATAGATTCATTTTCTTCGAACATACTTATGTGGGATGTCTTTGTACATACACACCATTCCATTAATTAAACATAAAAAAAGAAATCATATTTTAATCCATAAATTTAAAATCAATTAAATAATCGCATAAGTGTCAATTTACACTTTTATGAATTTGAATTCTCCCGCAAAGTTAATTATATTTAATGTCTAATTGACATTTTTTCAATTGTATACTAGACATGCACTATCAAATAAGTATATAATATACTTTCTGACCTTAATTTCTAAGGGGCCGACATTCAGTCTTAATTTCTTCTTAGCATACCTTTTCATTTGCTATACTGACATCTAACGTGTTGCCTTTTTAAATTCAAAGTGCATGCATTCATTGAAAACTGAAACTCTTTCCCTTAAAGTCTAACAATTGTGCTTGTGTTAATTGTCCTGACCCTTCTTATAAATTTGAATGAAGAGACAGCACCTGTCTATTATACATTTGTGTAGAGAAATCCTAAAAATCAAGTCTCTTGTTTTGTTTTTTATATTTGTCTAACAAATTCTGCTCTTATACACATAAAGGAGATTTACCACGAATGAAATGTTAAAGGCTTCGTTGAAAATTTGCATGCTCTTCTTGGCTCAAATTTCAAAAGAAGCATGAAGACAATTCAAAAGCTTTAGGGAAGCAATAATGAAAGAGAATAATTCGTAGAAATACAAGACTATTTACTAGATTGTATCAATTTCAAAAAAAGATGATGCACCTTCTCTTATACACATCTCACTATAATCTGGGTCTTTACTCCGTGATAATATCATAATCAAGTAAAAAAATAACCTGATTAGAAATTTGAGGGTTAATTGTACACACATTGTGATGCTTTATTCTACATCGGAAGTGAGAGAAAATATTATATTATTTATAACATATTAGATTTTGGGCTACTAACAGCTTGGTTTAATCATTTTGAACTTGTTGTTTCCACTTAAAAGTTATTAGACCACCCAGATTATTTGAGATGTTACAGTTGATATCGGAGTAAATCTCATTTTTGCACGAGATGAGAATGGGTCACTAGTAGTGGGCCGCATCATACAGATGAAGGTGATTTCTCATTCCACATCGAAAGTGGGAGAAAATAAGAAATATTATATTATTTATAATAATTTAAATCCTAATCTATTTACAACTTGGTTTAAAGAATGGACAAATTTGAGTGTTATTTTAAGGGTTAGTTGCAGTATGCACCCTAAACATCATAAATTTATATTTTATCTCTTAAATTATTAATTTTAGTACTTTTATACTTTATGTTATCCATGTTGTTCGGCACATTGCTCAAATCTTTTGAAAATTATTAAATTTTTCTAACTATTTTTTTAGTGAAAAGACTTTAAAACATGCAATTTACACCTAGTTATTGAAGTACACTTGCTCATCTATTCGTATAAAGTTTATTTTAATTAAAAAAATACTTCAAAGTTCACTAATTTTTAATTGATTTGAGCAACTTGCCAAAAAATTATAGCATAATGCTAAAATTGATAGTTTAGGAACAAAGTTCAAATCAATAATAGTTTGGGGGTATAATCAACCCTTAGAATAGTTAATAAAGTATATAATTTTTCTAATAATTAAAAATAACCACCAAAGTTAGGCAATAAACATGTTTTTTTTCCACGGCTTTCACATAGTGAAACCTCGTATGTTGTGACACGTAGGCCTAAGAGTGAAGTATTATGCTTTAGAGTAAGTGAACATAAGTTTGGCAAGTAGAAAAGATAGAATTCATTAACATCTTGAAACCATGTTTAAGGTGTCAAATTATTGGAATCATTCGTTAGTGCCAACAATAGTTCATCAATTGAGTATATTAAGAAATGAGATAGTATATTATAATATGTATAAATCAGATTTCAATATAATTAGTATATATAAAATTTTTATATAGATTTACAATAAAATATTCTAGATCATCTATATATGGTAAGTTTTGTTAATCAAGACAATTAAACTAATAAATTAATTACCTAATCTAGGAGAAGAATTAGAAAAACTACATCAATCAAATTTTTACATACCATAATTTAATAATTCCATATATTTCACATCTCCCTCAAACTCAATGGTTATGGAAAATCAGAACCATGTATAGGAGACAGACAAGGGCTAGTTGAGTTACTGGAGTTAGTGTACATAAGAAGATGTGTATAAGAGACAGAAATTGAAAATCGAGAGAACTCGAAAGTTCAAAATCGAGACAATCCAAAGGTTAAAAATCGAGAGAAAGAATCCGAAAGTTCAAAAGATGTGATAATACCGAAGGTCAAAAATCGAGAAAAATTTGAAGTTGAAACTAAGAGACCTGAAAGTTGAAATTAAGAAATCCAAAGGTTAGAATAAGAAGAATCCGAAAAACTAAGAATTTCTCTTAATCAGAATAAAATATATTTAAGAGACATCAAATAAGAGGAAATTCAAAATATATTTACAGATGTCTGTTCTTATACACTTATTAAGAATAAGAGAGAATATGTACAATATGTATAAATTAGATTTCAATACAATTGGTACATATGGAATTTTTATATAAGGTCACAAGAGAATATTAAGAATCATCTATACATGGTAAGTCTTACTAATCAAGACAATTAGACTAGTAAAGTAATTACCTAATCTAGGAGAACAATTAGGGAAATTACACTAAATCAAATATTTACATACCATAATTTAATAATTCCATATGTTTGATAGAGAAGTTGGCAAATCAAGGAATGAAATTAAATAAAAAAAAAAAGAAATTAAAGAATGGAGGAATGTTTTAATTATCTATGGCCATTAGGAAGCCCTCAGCTGTTGAATGCTCACTTATTGTGTAGAGGGTCAGGACAAGATGGTACTTCTCTGTTGACTGTTGCAACAAAGCCTCTATCATCTTCATTAGAAGTACTCCACGTATTATTAGGCTTTTTTCCTTCATTATCCACCTTATCTTGCAGATATCTAGCTCCAAAAACTACTTGCTGCAGTGCCAAAACATTCAGCAAAATCGTGAATAAGCATCCAACTTGGTTCCTTTTTGTAGTCATGACTCATGAGTGCTCCCTCCCCGTTATAGTATAGAAGTGCTTATTCTTCAGTTTTAAGGATTATCGAGCATTGTAAACTGTGATGACAAATGGAAAAGAGCTAGAGGTAGATAGATAGATTGGATTATAGATCAAATAGACGCACTCTCCCTGGGAAGAAGGGGGAGGGGAGATTCAATACTCAAGAGATACAGAAATATTTCGAAGGCCAAAAATGGAGAAGAGAACTGTCTTGGGGATGGCTGAATATAGGAATGGAGTTTGTACTTCTTGGTAGACTTTTAAAGAAGGGAGGTCATAATTGGCAGTGGATTTTCATTTTTATTTGAGTAAAATGTATTTTTGGTCCATATTGTTTGGGATATTCAATAAACTAGTTTCTAAAGTTTTGAACAAAATAAATTTAGTGCTCAATGTTCTAAAATTTTGACATAATCAGGATAATTGACGGAAAATTCAAATTTCTAACACAAATGGCTGTACGCAGTTCACGTGTTTAAAAAAAATTTAAAACAAAATTATAAATTCTAAGGAAATTGTATAAAATTGGCTCCCAAAATTTACCAAAATATGCAAAATAGGTCCTTAAAAAAGCTGAAATGAAAATTTGAAAATCAATAACTCTTTAAATTTCTCAAATGATAAAATATATATTTTTAAGAAACTAATTGTTTACATCTACTGTAAAATGTTATTCTTAGAAATTAAATTTTTATAATAATTATAGTGATATTACAAAAATATCTATAGCATACTTACGATTATTGTTATTATTATTGTTACAATAAATGTAGCATTAATGTTAGTATCGTGAAATGGTATAGAATGAGGATCAATTAGGGTGTATATGTCTCATTTTACTTAACAACCTATTAAACATTTATAGTCAATTTTAGTGTCAAACAATTCAAAACTAGTTATACCGTTTTAAATGTTAATTAAACCTAGAGTCATAAGCCATAATTGGTGATACAAATTATAAGAAATTAGCAGTATCAGGTGTCAAAGTACAATTCTAGATAAAATACAAATAACCTACATGTGGTATATCAAATATGTATTTTATCTCTCTATAGTTATTAAATGTATGTTTCACCCCCTTGTGCATCAATTTTTTATTTTATTTATTTACAAAATAGATGGAAACGGTTAAAACTAACATGAATTTGTGAAATGTCAAATGTGTCCCTAACTAAATTAAGTGTTTGACAATTTTTGGGGCGAAATTAATTCAAATTAAAAATAAAATGGCTAAACTGAAAATAAAAAATCCAAAGCTGCTACCATTCTCATCTCCTCCCAGCCCAGTACCACCACTCCTACCAACTAGCCCTCCCCTTCTCCTACCCCTGGATCTCCTTCCCCATTTCCCATATCTTCACTAACCCCTCCCCTCCTCTCCCACCACCCCTGCTACCCTAATCCGCCTTCGCCCACAATCCCTGCTACCCTAACCCAGTAACTCCACTGCCCCTCGTCATTCCAACATAAAGGGGGGTATAAGAGACATCATATATCTCTCTTCTCTGCTCCTCCTTCATCGATCTCCCTCCATTTTACCTGGGCCACTTGCGCCCCAACCCTTAAGTCAGACCACCCGCCTTCATGTCTACCACCTTACTCTCGTCGCCACCCCCACCCCAGCTAGCCCCCCAATCCGCCATTCTTTCCCATCCTCCGATCTCCCTCTCCTACTTTCCCTGTCCCACCCTGCTGATCTTTCTCCACAGCGCCCCTCCCGCTACTGTTTTGTGGGCCTGGGGGAATGGGGAAAGGAGATTAGGAATGGGGTTAGGGGAAAAGGAAGGGGGCGATGGACGAGATTGGGGGGCGTTAGTGGTTGGCAGGTATAAGGGTAAGAAGATGGTGGTAAGGGTGGGGAGGAATGGCGAGGTTGGGGTAAGATGGGGGAAGGGGAATGGTGGTGGATCAGGGAGAGGGGGTGGCAAATGGCAGGCTTGCTGGTGATAGTAGTGGTGGTGGTGGGATGAGGTAGCAGAGATTGAGGAGATGTGTAGGAATAGATAAGAGTTAGAATTTTTGGGGTAAAATAGTCAATTAATGTATTAGATAATCTGTAGTTATAGCAAGATACTACATGGTACGTAGAGGATCATTGGTATTCTTAAAGGAGGGGAGGGGTTAGTGAAGATATACACATCTAAACAGATTGTTTCTACTCCATTCTTTTTTTTTGGAATTTGGGAATATCAAAACCTGTAGAATTCGATACGTGTATTTCTTAAGATGTGTATAAGAGACAGGCACTGTAGCAGACCGTTTGAAAATTGAAATTTCCCTAAAATGGAGAAAGTTCTGTCTCTTGGTTCAAGAGTGGTAATAGCAAAACTTAAAAATCTGTTCCAAGAACAGTGTCTAAGAAAAGACAGATTTTAATTTTCAATGTTGTTATGAATTGGTGGATATAACTCTCTTTTATAGAGATGGAAGGTCAGAGGAATCTATTGGAATACACATTTTCAATCCATGGAACACCTCTCTTGAACCAAAAGTTACAACTTTCTCCATTTTACCCGTTTTCAATTTTCAAACGGTCTGCTACAGTGCCGCGCGCACATGAGCGCACTGTAGCAGCGCATGTGCGCTGAACAATTCTGGCTACTGCAACTTTAACGCACATGTGCGCTGCTACAGTAGCGTTGAAATATATATATATATACATGCCCTGCTATAGTAGCGTTGAAATATATATATATATATATATATATTAAATTGCAACACATACCCACCAATTCTATTTATATCACAAACTACAAATTTACATAAGAGACTTAGTTTGTAATATAAATACAACTCACTATCTCTTTTACACATCATGCATTGATTTCAAGAAAAGTGACTATTGTCTTAAACTTTTCTCTAGTGTAGTTAACTCACTAGACCTAAAAATCAATGTGGCATTTGTTGCTTAAACCATGACTTAAATTATTAGAATTATCACACACATGAACTTGTTAACCTTATACATATATTCACAAAATAGCTTTAGCACTATTATTGGCCATGTGCTCTATCCTAATTCATGATCATGTACAAAAGATA
Source organism: Cinchona pubescens (assembly GCA_025175665.1). Classification (NCBI taxonomy): domain Eukaryota; kingdom Viridiplantae; phylum Streptophyta; class Magnoliopsida; order Gentianales; family Rubiaceae; genus Cinchona; species Cinchona pubescens. The sequence goes on along the minus strand of JANKKI010000269.1, from coordinate 450,316 downwards.
ACCCAAAACTTTTGTTAGAAGCGGCACCACTTCTTATGATCATATAGGTGAAATTTTCTCAAGCTTTTAAGTTTTAGTTAAAAGCACAGCAAGATAGTTTCATTAAGAATATAAATATTTATATATTTATCCTTCCCACTTAAGGGTTACCATTTACACTAACAACATGGAATGGTATACACATAATTTTAGTGCTCACAACTACTTATTAGCAACTTGTTTTTACCCTTTAAACCTTTTAATCTAGTGGTAGTTCTAGAATAAAGGTTGGATTACCAGTGCTAGTAGTTTTAGATAAAGGGTTTCAATCCCATTCCTAATGACGTCGATCTCACCAAATCTCTAGCAAGAGGTTTAATCAACGGATCTGCTAAATTATTGTATGCTCTTACATATACCACTGATACGATGCCATCATTTAACAATTGTCTAATATAAGTATGCCTTAGACTTATATGTCTAGATTTACCATTGTAAATTTTATTTAATACTCTAGACATTGTGGCTTCACTATCACAATTCAAAGCAATGGCTGGTATTGGTTGAGCCACAACTTGATGTCTAATAACAAATCTCTGTAATTCCGTCAACCATTCAACTCTTTACCAGCTGAGGCTAAGGTTATGAATTCAGCTTCTATCATGAAATGAGTAATTACAGTTTGTTTCTTTGAAACACATGAAATTGCTCCTCCACCTAACATAAAAATCCACCCGCTTGTAGAGTTTTTATCACTAATACTAGTAAACCAACTAGTATCAGAATATCCTTCAAGCACAGCTGGAAAACTATTGTAGAAGATTTCTAAATCTTTAGTTCTTTTAAGATAACCAAGGACTCTCCCAATTGCTTTCCAATGATCATGTCCAAGATTTTTAGTACATCTAGACAATCTATACACGGCAAAAGAAATATTTGGCCTTGTGCAACTCATTGCACACATTAGACTCCCTATTACACTTGCATACTCAAGTTGAGTAATAGGATTGCCAGTATTCTCATTTAATTTAAAGTTAGGATCAAAAGGAATATTCGCTTCTTTCATATTTAAATGTTGATACTTATTCAAAATTTTCTCAACATAATGTGTTTGTACATAAAGCATACCCCCACTATGCCTTTTAACTTTAATCCCTAAGATAGTATCTACTTCACTCAAATCCTTCATTTTGAATTGAGAAGACAGATACTTCTTAATTTCAAGTACAACTTTATAAGAAACACTAACAATTAACATATCGTCTACATATAGACAAATAATCACACCATATTCTTTAATGAATTTAGAATAAATGCACTTATCAGAATTATTATATCTAAATCCATTAGAGAGTAAATTTGATTCAAACTTTTCATTCCATTGTTTGGGTGCTTGTTTTAAACCGTATAGAGATTTAACTAGTTTACAAACTTTATGTTCATTTCCTGGCAATGTAAAACCTTCTGGTTATTCCATATACACTTCTTCATCCAACTCACCATTTAAAAAGGCTGTTTTAACATTCATTTGGTGAACACACAAGTTATAAATGGAAGCTAATGACATTAGTACCCTAATGGATGTAATCCTTGCAACAGGTGTATAAGTTTCAATATAATTTGCAATTCCTTCATTTTGTCTAAAACCCTTAGCTACAAGTCTTGCTTTATATGTCAATATGGATCCATTAGGGGCATATTTTATCTTAAACATCAATTTACAATCAATAGGTTTAGAACCAGGAGGCAAATCCTCACTACACAAAAGTTGCTGTATGTTTTGGACCCTGCATTGAATCCATCTTATCATTTGACCTCTCTCCAAAATGTTGCATCCCTTGATGACATAGCTTCACCAAATGATTTAGGATCATCTTCTACATTTAATAAGATTGGAATCTTATTAAACAAGTGATTTCTATTGTCTTCAACTAAGAAAATAATAACTTGTGAAGATATGAAATCAAAAGATAAATGTTTTTCTTTCATTTTTCTTTGACTTCTTTTAAGTTCAAAAGGAGTATCAATTTCCTTCCTTTTATTACTAGAAGAGGAATCAACATTTGGAATCGGTTCTTGTACTTTAATTGGATCCAAATCAATATTTGAATTTTTAAGAAATTTATTCTCAAAAAAGGGAAATTCAACATCCCTTGATTCAATTAAGTTTGGTTTATGGCTTTAGAATTTTCAGCATAGCCAACAAACACACTTTTAAGTGCTCTCGGTTCCAACTTTACTCTTTTAATATCCGGAACTCTATAATAGGCTATATATCCCCAAACTTTAAGATAAATTAAGTTTGGTTTTCTCCCTTTCCATATTTCATATGGTGACACTTTAGTCTTGAGAGACGGAATTCGATTATGTAAATGACAAGCAGCCAACAAAGCTTCTCCCCACAAATTTCTTGGCAAACCAGAATTTTGAATCATGGTGTTAACCATATCTACTAAAGTTCTATTCTTTCTTTCAGCTAAATCATTTTGTTGTGGAGTGCATGGAGCACTTGTTTGGTGTATAATACCATTTTGTTCACAAAATATTGAGAATTCGGTAGAAAAATATTCACCACCTCTATCACTCCTCAATATTTTGATTTTCTTATCCAATTGATTTTCTACAAGAGATTTATAAGATTTATTGTAACTAACATATCAAATGCTTCATCCTTTGCTTTCATTAAATAAACATGCACATATGTTGAACAATCATCAATGAAAGTGATGAAATATCTATTACCACCTCTTGTTAGAAAACCATTTAATTCACAAATATCTGAATGCACAAGTTCTAATAATTATGTATTTCTTTCAACTTTTGGAAAGGGCAACTTAGTTATTTTTGCTTGAACGCATGTTTCACATTTCTTCTCAAAATTATTTTTGATAGATATTAACCCATGTTTAGTCATAAAATGAAGTATTTTATAATTAACATGTCCTAATCTACCATACCATAAAGAATAAGAAGAATCCACAAGATACAGGTGGTACCGGAACATGAAGTACATTCATTAACACAAGCTTCTTGCCGGAAGTGAATTGGAACTCCACACTTCCTTGCCATGAACTTTGGCTGAAGCATGATTTCCTTTAAGTACTTCATATCCATGTGTAGAACATCTTCATAAGTTTTAAATTGAGACTGGTCATTACAAATGTGCAGTAGAACCGAGTCATACCACCAATCATTTGATTTGGTTGAAGTTGCCACATTTAATTCGAAATCATACCAATGTGACATGGATATGAAGTACTTAAAGAAGAACAATGCCCCAGCCAAGCGAATATTGTTTAAGAGGCTTGTTCTTCTTTTATTTCTTGTTGCAATTACACTCATTTTTATATTCTGTTCTTTTTGAACTTGTCCTTAGAATTAGTATTTTCAGAAAACTTTCTTTTAGAACTTGTAATTTGACTCTTATTTTCATTATCAAAATTCGCTTTTGAAACAAGTTCTAAATCTTTCTTATGAAGATTTCTAGTATCTTCTTCGATTCTCATATGTTTTAAAACTTGATCAACTGTTAAAATTTCAGTAGTATGAAGCATTTTCTTTTGATAATCATTCCAACTAGAAGGCAATTTTGCAATAATTGCCCCCACTTGCAATGATTCTGAAATTTCAACACCAAGATCTTTTAATTTTGAAACAATAATTTGAAGATCATGAACTTGATCCAAAATAGAAGAAGAGTCAATAACACAGAATTCCAAATATAGATGTGTAAGAAATTTGTCCGCACCTTGTTTTTATGTAGCATCTACTTGATGTTAAGAAGGTCTGTCTCTGTCTCACATACACATCATGTCTTTTCACCGGTTGAACTTTGTTCCGGTTCCATCAAGACGATCCAATTTGACAAAATCTTGATTCATTACTTTAAAGGCAGACTCACCACTTGTTTCCATGATTACTCACAATCAAAACCGTAAGATTGTTAAGAAAAGAAGAAATGAAAGCAAGAATGGAGTAGAAACAAGTGTTTTCCTTTGGAATTTGGGAATATCAAAACATGTAGAATTCGAGGCGTGTATATCACTTTCCTTAAGGTTTTGATTGTCCCCACTATCAATAGTTTGCTTTTGGGTGAATAGCAATCTTCCTCTAGAATACAAGACTGTCTTGAAGAGTTTTAATAGCAAAAGTTAAAACTCTTCCCAAGAACAATGTTAAGAAAAGATATATTTTAATTTTCAATGTTGTTATGAATTGGTGGATATAACTCCCTTTTATAGAGATGGAAGGTCAGAGAAATCCATTGGAATACACATTTTCAATCATTGGAACACCTCTCTTGAACCAAAAGTAGATTTGAATGCAACTTTCTCTATTTTACCTGTTTTCAATTTTCAAACAGTCTGCTACAGGCACCGCTCACATTGCGCGCACTGTAGCAGCGCATGTGCGCTGAACAATTGCAGCGGTCGCCTTCAGCGCACATGCGCTACGATGCGCATGTGCGCTGCTATAGTAGCGCTGAAATATATATATATATTTTTTAAATTGCAACACATACCTCAATTCTATTTATATTACAAACTACAAATTTACAAATGTATCAAATATAATTGAAGTAATTAATTAACCCAAGAACGACAATGGAATTGACTGGCAAGTGATGCTCCATTGATGACCTTATGCAAATGTCATATGGACCAACCAATGCACAAACTTCATAATCTTCCAAAGTCTACTGATATCCAATGGCATAAGCCTTATGGGCAAATACGTAAGTTGACTAGTAATCTAGATGAATCTTAACTACAAGATTTGTAGGTAAAATAAAAAATTAAATCTACCTAAATATTTTTCTAAACCTCAATTTGAGGATCTAGGATTTAAACGTAGTGTAGAACTTTTCCTCATTTTGCACTATTCTCTTCCTAAAGTCTAGAACCCTAAAGTGGATATATATACTACTTTATAACTCCTTTAGTATAAGTTGATTTGTCAAATTGTGTGCTTTCTTCCATAAACTGGGGTTACTGCCTCTTGAAGAAATGATACATTTCTCAAAGGCATATTCTCTTGTAGGGTTTAGATTTTCTTTCTCGAAAATTCTAAGGTAAATTCTTCAACAGTTTAATTCATAAAATTTATAATTATTAAACAAGTCATATAAATAATGTAATATCAATCATATAGATAATAATGATGTCATATGACATCATATTGGTGACGTGACTCATTTAATAATCACGCACTCTACGTGTGTGAATCATACATATGCAAATATTTTTATATAATAGTAAACGTTCATTTGTTTATCCTTTTATATTTGCTTGTGGCAGCACTCTTACAGCAGAAGGATCATTATGTTAATGTGCAGATTTTGTCTTTTGTTGCATCATATCCCTCTGTGGTGTTATCAAACTTTAATAGAGACATTAATTTCTTTTACTCGAAGTAATTGTCCCTCCCCCCTTTCCCAAACAAAAAAAAAAGGAAAATTATATATCATAATACTAATTAGGACCAATTCACATGATAAATTTTTTTTAAATTACTAACCACAACGTTTTATACTTGATTGGATTACATTCCTTCTTTCGCGAATCTAATAACTCGTCTGTAATTTTGAATTTATGATTTTGTATAGATGTATTGAAAAAAAAAAATTCTTTTCGTCACTGTAAATTTATTATATAGCATAGGATAAACAATATTTACATCAGCGTCCACTTGGTAAACCTTTCATCTCTTTCTTCACGGAATTACCGTTGGAATTAACGTTTTAATAAGTGATTCTTATCTGCTAATCAGCATACTTCGAGTACCACTTAACTAATCCTTTAGTATTAATTCTAAATTTCTTATAGAAATGTGAAACAGCATAGAGTACCACTTAACTAATCCTTCAGTATTAATTCTAAATTTCTTATAGAAATGTGAAACATCACGTTCCTCAATCATCCTTTCCCCAAAAAAAAAAAAAAAAAAAAAAGTGATTTCTGAATATGTAGTTTCAATAAAGTTCAATGCAGAATACGATGTATACCAATTCCTGGACCAAAGCGGATTTTGTAATGTTGGCTCGTCAAAACCAATGGGGTCTCTTATACACATCTAGATGTGTATAAATCTAAGACTTCAAACCCCACGGAAATTTTTTTTGTTTGAAGTTTTCACGGAAAAAAAAAAACTTATTCAAGCCAACTAATTAGTAATACTACAAATAAATTAGCCACTTAGTATTAACCATAAAATCCCCATGTTTTGCGAACAATTATAAAATAAATCCGATCCACAGTCCACACTAGTATCCCGCGTTTAAGAGGCATTGTAAGTTTAGTTTTAGGGTTAATTACACTTTACCCCCTTCAATTTTAGCATCAATAACAGTTTAGTCTCTAATATTATCTTTTGAATACTAAGTCCCTAGACTAATGTTAACTCTAATACTGTCTAAATTTTTTGCTTAATAGACAAATGTACCCTTCGGTTAATGATACTTTATCCCCTTATAACTTTAGTTTCATTAATACTTTAGTCCCTAATATTAATGTTATGAATAGTTAAATCCCTGTTATATCAGCTTAGTGTTTTGATCATTCTATTCTATTTTTTTTTTAATCTTGATTTACTCTCTATCCCTTCAATAACTACTACTACCAATGCCACCAACAACAAAAAAAATTATTTTCATATTGATTGGCCTAAATAATTTTAAAATAAAAATTAATCAAAAATTTCTGAACTTATGAGTTTATCTTTCTATTTAGCCAAATTTCAAGTTAAAACTATTATTCTAATCAAAAGATGTGAAACTGGTATAGTTGATCATCATTTACAAAGATATATACTACTGAAAAATGATGTTGGTCAGATTTTGTTATCTTCTTTTATCTCGACCAAAAAATCATAAAAAGATGCTGATTTATAGTACTTCTAATAATCTATTCATATCAATTTTTACATAAATTTAGTCTTATCCTTATAAAAATTTGATTCGTTAAACAAAAATAAAGATTAAATAAAATAGGGGTAAAATGATCAAAAAAATTAGTTGGCATGGTAGCAGGACTATTAGCGACTAGAGTGTTAGTGATGCTAAAAGTTAAGGGGGTAAAGTATAATTAACCTTTAGTTTTATGTGCTATTTGGGTAAAGAAAAATTAAACTTACAATAGATATCAGATTATTTCCATATTTAGTATAGTAAATTACTGTAAACTTTCGTGTAATATTATACCCATGACCCCTATATATTGTGAAAATATACTTATTCTCCTATGTGATTTGGACTGAAAGGTAAGATGGATGCAAATCATCCAAATTGACAGATTTCATTACAATTACTTCTCTATCCCTAACCCATAACCCATTTACAGCAAAATTACCTAAAACCCTATAATTATTTGAAAGTACAGGTGGTGGGGTGGTTGTGGAGGAGGGAAAATGATTGTGGAGAGAGAGGGAGAAGGAGAAAAGGCTATGAAAGAATAAGGAAGGGATTGGACTTCATGGACAGGGGTTGAGGGTTGGGAAAAGGCTACAATTAAGAGAGAAAAAAAGGAATGGTGGTGGGATTAACGTTGGTGGAGAGGAAAAGGCGAAATGAGAGAGAAAGAGAAAGGAGAAGTGCTACGTTAAGAAAGGGAGGAAAAGAAAGTGGGTTGGGGCTAAGAGGACAATTGGATAAGGGAGGGATGGGTGGTTGGGGAGAGGTAGTGGTGGTTGAATATGGTGGTGATGTTGGGGGTTCTTTTCCTCGTTATATACAATTTGACTTCTATTACTCTCCACATGGACTGGCTTAAGATTGTAAATTGGCATAGCTCATCCTAATTAAAGCAACACAGAATAATTTCTCATAGTCAAGCCTTTGCAAAACTTTGAGCCAGTCTCTGAACACGACTGGTCAAGTTACTCATCACCCACATTGCATAGCCAACGAACACTAGAATAAGTTGTGTAATTGATCCTCCCTGCCTGTACCACACACCGGGCATACCATATCTGTAACCACTCTTCTCTTATGAAGATTGGATAATTTGGATAATGAATCCTTGATTAATCTTCATAGATGATGTTTAACTTTATTTGGGATATATCCCGACCCCATATCATTCTCCATAATTTTTTATTAGTAGTTGAACTAGATTCTCCTCCTTCAACCCTTTTCTTCTTCAACAAATTAGAACCCATGATGACTTTATTCGCACTCCTAACTGTAAATCTCCCATCCTTTGTATAACACAAATCCACTTAAACCCCTCTTGAAATTCTTCTTAAAGGGATAGCCTTTATCACCTCAGCTTCATCTTCCCAAAAAATACTATCAATCAGAGAGTGATTCCATGAAGCCTTCATCTTGACCACTAATCAGTTCAGAGACGTACCCCTGCTATTGGATGTATAATTTTTGGAGGGGAATGTATTGTGAATGTCTTCAGTCTAGGAAGCCATGGGCTATTCCATATTTGAATTCCCTCTCCCAAACCAACTCTTAACCTACAACCCAACATCAGTATCGATCTATTTGAAATAATCCCTTTCCAAGTAAATGACGGCCTATACCCCAGTTGAGCATATCAAATTTCATTATCCGAAAAATGTTTAGCTGTTTAACCCAAGTTTTGTGGCCATGATCCATTAAATTTTTTTTGGCCCATAATAAGATTTTGGGGTTAAAAATTTAATTTAGACAAAAAGGGAAGACTTAAGAATAATTATAAGAGTTTATTTATTTATTTATTTTTATAAGTAATGATTCCTACTATCTAATAAAAAAGATAATTGTTCCTTGGAGTCTAGGCACTACAAGAAAATTGCTGTTTTCATGCGGATTTTGCTACGGATTATAATGAAAAATCCGTCAGCAAACAAGAATTTCTGCGGATTTTGGTGCCAAAAATAATCCGCGGGTAAAAAGGCCGTGGATAATAATTTGCTGCGGATCAAAATTTGATGGGGAATTTGCTGCGGAAATATACATGCGGATATTTTGCGCTGGTAATTCCGCATCAAAATTTTGTTATTTTGCAAGCGTTTTTGATGGGGATATTGCTGCGGAAATTATTTCAGTGTAAATTTCCGCAGCAAATCCCTAGCAAATATCCCCAGCAAGATGTGTATAAGAGACAGTCTCCGGTGGTGTGAAAAACATACAATTTTCGCAAAAATTTCCCTGAAGCAAAATCGAAAATACGCTTGCAAAATAACAAAATTTTGATGCGGAATTACCCTGTCTCTTATACACATCTATCCGCATGTATATTTCCGCAGCAAATTCCCCATCAAATTTTGATCCGCAGCAAATTATTATCCACGGCCTTTTTACCCTGGGCTAGGTTATGTCACATTATACACATCTAGATGTGTATAAGAATTCGAGGAAACAAATTCAAATTACAATACATATATAAGAGATTTAGTTATATAAGTAAACAACCAAATACAATCTAATCATCCGAGCTACCATCTTTTCAAGGGGTGGGGAACACTGGTGGCGAGATTATCCAGAAAGAACGCCTAATCGCTCCATCAGAGTATGCAATGGTTTCTTGTTTGAGATAGTTGGGCTTGTAGTGAAGCTTGCTCTTTCTTCATTTCTTCCTTTTCCAATCTCTCCTTTCCAACTGGAACTGTCTCTTATACACATCTAGATGGATGTGCTCCTAATCCTCTCATCAACATCCTCGGGTAGGTCGTATGGGTGTGAAGGTGCTGGACGAATAACCCTTCATGGTCCTACCTAAAGAACCAAGCCCGAAACTCGCCTTTCTTACACATCTAGGCGTCATATAATAGACAAATCAGATGGCAGATGTTGTGAGTGTTGAGAACCATCAGAAGACATATTATCATTCTCAACAGTATTTTGAGAAGATATTTCAGCCTTTTTCTTCAAAGTCAAAGTTCTCCTGCAAAAGTCATATAACAAAGATCAACTTTATGGAAACAAGAATATTAAAGGACAAATCATAAAAGATTGTTAGAAAGCCTTAATGACTTACATAAGCAGCTTGGGCCCGAGGATGAACCCAATCTCCCTCCTTCTTCTTATGGGTACGGAAATAGAAAATATTTAGCCTACCTGCCCCTCTCTTCTCGATGTTCATAAGAGACAGCTGCATTCTCAATAGGTGGTCCTGTCCAATATCGATGGATGCAACGCTCAAAGTAAGTTTTTATATAACAATATGAAACATATAATTACGTAGTCAATTAATACGTTGAAGCAATATAGACCATAATACCGAAATTCCTCAAACCACATGTCTCTTGTGGCCGTAGAAAACTTCTTCCACGAGGGTTTGCCTTCTTCAAACTTGGTCTTTATGCATGCAGCGATGCCCTCAATTGCTGGTTTGTGAGGCCAAAACCTAGTTTGCAAGCAAACAAGATTAATACAACACGTTATCTTAGGGTAAGCAATTAAATCACAATTTTATATTTATTATGAATAATATTAACCCATCTCTATCGGGCTCTATCCAAATCAATGTGTCATCAGCATCATTTCCAACGGCACTAGAAGAAGCGGTGTATGAAGGCCACCAGCCGGAGAGGATATGGTATGCCCTGTCTCTTATACTGATCTAGATGTGTATAAGAGATTTGTTTCATTGATTGTTGTAGATGGCTGATGGACTAGATGCATATGACATGTTAGTTAAAAGACAGGGAAAAAACAAATGAGGCGCAGTGTGACAGCAGCGTGTCATGTGTCATGCTAGTCCATCCACATCTCAACAAAGTCCACAAGCTGCTGTCACACTCGCCTCATTTGTTTTTTCCCTGTCTTTTTGGTTTTTTCTCCTCCTTGATCTCCTGCATCAGCCATCTACAACAACCAATGAAACCAAGTAAGATATTGATTAATTCAAATACAAAATCACATAGCAATAATATAAGGATTCTTGAAAAATTACATGAATATGCAAGACAAATTCACATGGCACCAATGTAAGCAATATTGGAAAAATAACATGAACAAATCCCTCATTCAAACCATAAAAGAATATAAATGCAAAAAATAATTATTCTTGTACAAAAATTATTCTTCTTATATAACTATTAGGATACTTATGGATCTTACTATTCTTCGTCTTCGCCTTCGCCTTCCTCTTCCTCTTCCTCTTCCTCTTCCTCTTCCCTTAACTGCCTCCTACCTTAATCAACTTCTTCACCATCATGTTCATCATCGTGCAGTTGGTCGATTGGGTCTTCCTCAATCATTGCATTAAAACAGGATAGCAACCGTCATATAGGCAGTTTATATTGTAGATGATCGTGCTGCACAGTGCGTTTCGCTTATTTTTAATAACCACCCACCAATCACTTTTGCCAATTTCTTTTCCAGGATAAGGGCAGTAATAAACTTGTGTTGCCATTGCAGCAAAAACAAATGGGTCAAACTTTGCGTATCTTCGATTTTTCTTCACCTCAATAATTCCATACTTGTCATGAACTTTCACACCACACGGAGATGTATCAAACCACTCACAGTTGAATAATATTAGATTCTTTATTGGTTGTCCTGGCCACTCCAATTCAAGAATCTCTTTGAGGACACCGTAATAGTCATTGCAACCTGAGCCTTGTCCTGTGCCCCTAACACACACTCCACTGTTGTACGTTTTTCTACCTTCACCCCATGCAGTAGTATGAAATTTGTAGCCATTAATGAATATGATAGGCCATGACTTTGCAAGTCTCAGTGGTCCTAAGGCCAGGTAATGCAAATGGGGATTATGTGACATGCGTTCGGCATTATTTGTCACCTATTAAGACTATCTTGTTAGTATGATATACATTGACAATATTGTATACAATATACATATCTATATTTGAATACTTACATACTCTCGGAACCAACGGGGGAAATCAGCTTCAATTTGTTGATCAATAATAGCTTCGCTAACATTACTACACATACTTCTCACTTGATGCTCATACATGCTGCACCAGAATTATTGGTATGGTAAGAGTATTATCCAAACACAAAATATTAACTAACTTAAAAGGGGCTCAACTTACCCAAGATATTCTTTAACCTCCACACAATTTAACAGAACATGTAAGTGGGCAGCTTGTAATTCTTTATGTGTGACTCACTTAGCCATCGAGTTGTGCCCTTACCAGCTGTACGCCCAGGAAAATTGAAGATTGAAAGGGTTGATTGCCTTTCATCATTGACAACACCATCGTCATTGCGCTGAACTCTATGTCTACTACAGAGTACATGTGGCTCAAAGTAATGTGAACTAAAGTAATCTATTTCTTGAGCTAAATATGCTTCACATATAGACCCTTCTACATGAGCTTTGTTTTTCACAGTCTTTTTAATCTTGTTGAGAAACCTACATTTCAAAAAAAGTCTTATAATCGTGAGCAAATTCGTTTCAAGAATGGTTTTCAAATCTGACAATAAATTAATAAGCGGTTGGTTACCTTTCAAACGGATACATCCATCGATATTGGACAGGGCCACCTATCCTTGCTTCATATGGTAAATGAATTGGCAAGTGCTCCATTGAGTCAAAAAATGATGGTGGAAAGATGCGTTCAAGTTTGCATAATATGATAGGAATGTTTTGTTCCATTCTTAGTAGCTGATCAGGTTTTGGCCCGCAAAACTGTTGCACACAAATCCCTAAAGAATTGGCTCAATTCTATAATTGGATTCAATATCCCATCAGGAAGTGCACACAATGCCATTGGAAGAAGACACTGCATTACCACATGGCAGTCGTGACTTTTCATTCCAAAAAACTTTGCCTCTTTCTTATCCACACATCTAGCTAAGTTGGACACATAGCCACCCGGCATTTTTAAGCCCTGTACCCAGTAGCATACATCATCCCTTTGGGTTCGAGTTAAACAAAATTTGGCTTTAGGCTTCCTCAATCTCCCAGTGGCAAGCTGTTCCAAATGCAACTCCGGACGACGAGCATAAATTGGCAAGTCCAGTCTTGATTTTACGTTGTCCTTGGTTTTTGATTTGTTGTCCATAACAGTATGGAACACATTGTCAAACACGTTCTTTTCAATGTGCATGACATCAAAATTGTGTCGTATGAGGTTATTTTTCCAATAAGGCAGGTCCCAAAATATGCTTCTTTTTGTCCAAAATTATGTGTTTGACCATATCCAGCAAAGCGAACATGCTGACCAGTATCAGTTATTCACAGCTAGTGTGTCTCTCTCATATAGATGGTCCGGATTCAACCTGTGCTTCGGATAGAACGTTCATTGATGTCAATTTTGATGTCATGCACATTGAAAAGAACGTGTTTGACAATGTGTTCCATACCTGTCTCTTATACACATCTAGATGTGTATAAGAGACATTCTTCAAGTAAAACGCCTTGAATGTTCCATACAAATAGGGCATGCCGTTTTCCAGCCGTACTCCATCCTGCTAACATGCCATATGCAGGGAAGTCTCCAATTGTCCACATCAATGAGGCACGCATTACGAAATTCTATTTTTTATATGCATCATAAGTCGAGACCCCATCGTTCCACAATTGTTGCAACTCATCTATGAGAGGCTGTAAATACACATCAATTTTGCTTTTTGGATTATGTGGACCTGGAATGATAACAGTTAAGAACATGAAAGGGAAAGTCATGCACAGTTTTTCGACAGGCGAAACATTATACGGAGTAACAATTACGGGCGGCAAGAGTAAGGTGTTGCAGATTGGCTAAAGGAGTAAACCCATCGAACACAACCCAAGTCTAACATTTCGAGGCTCAGAAGCAAATTCAGGATAAGTGCGATCAAAATGCTTCCATGCCGCTCCATCAGACGGGTGACATAATACACCTTCCTCCCTACGATTTTCCTGGTGCCACCTCATATGCCTTGCAGTGGTCTCTGAAGCATATAAGCGTTGAAGTCGTGGAATGAGAGGCAAATAATGCATCTTTTTACGTGCCACCTCTTTGCAATTATGTTTACGACTTCTACGCTCTTTATAACGAGGTTCATAGCAGAACTTACATTCCCTCAAGTCCCTATCATGCTTCCAATACAGCATGCATCCATTAATGCAGCAATCAAATTTTTTGCTCGTAAGACCCAATCCTGCTACTAGTTTCTTTGCCCTATAAAAATCAGAAGGAATCTTATTTGACGAAGGACAAACTATTCATTCATTAGTTGTGCCATGCCATCAAAACATCCATGGGACATATTGTAATCAGATTTTAAACTCATCATCCTCACAGCTGTCGACAACACTGAATGCGTCTCACATCCAGGCCATAATGGTTCTTGAGCTAGATTCAACATCTCATAGAACCTAGCAGAATCTATATTTGGAGGTTCCTCTACATTTTGTTCACCTTCTTGACTAGATCCTAAACCTGCAGCATCATATACCATGCCCTGATAGCTATTGACATGTTCATAACGGCCAGTCATCTCTATGTATATATATTCTATGTTATATAGTTGTTGACAAGCAAAATTTATAAACCCAGCCAAACCCTCCAAAAATTCTTCCACATATCCCCGGCGATTTGGAAGAAGCCTATTATACATCCACCTTCGATGCTCCGGAACTTCCATTTTGCCTAACCAAACTAATGACTTACTTAGTCTCTTGTTAAACAATTAATTTCTAGACAAATATAAGAATATAATTTCATCAAAATTTTCCACTTGCTTATTATAGTAAAAATTTAGTATATGATAGTATAGGTGTTAAATATTGTCATTATATGGAAATAAATTGAAAATAACATAGCAAAAATCCTCGACAAATTATGGATAACAAACAGTTGAAAAAAAAATGTAAATAACACAACAAAAATCTATACGATACCAAACAAAATAAAAAAAATAAAAATAAAATAAAAATAAAAATAAAAATGCAAAAATTATAGCAAAAATCCTACAGTGTATAAGGTACAAAATTATAAAATAACATAAAAAATCTCATGATAACAAACAAACAGATTATTGACTGACAGCTCGTAAAACTGCAAAAATTATAGCAATAATCCTACAGAAATTAGGGATAAAAAAAATGAAAATAACATAGCAAAAATCCTACACAATTTATTGACAACAAATAGCTGCAAAAAAAAATAAAAAAATTGAAAATAACAAAATAAACCACTCACAAAAATTATGGATAACAAGAATTAAAAAAAAAATAGATAAAAGAACAAAAATTGAAATGGTAGATCAATCAATCACCTTATAAGAGGTTGAGGATGTGCACGGTTGCGGCTAGAGGAGATGGTGGCTGGACAAATCGAATCCAAGATTAACACCAAGTTCACGCGGCTTCTTCAAGATCTAGGATGGAGAAAAATTGCTTGAGGAGAGAAAGAAATGAGGAAGAAGGGATGAAATTTAGGTTTGGAAATAATGGATGGTAGTTGGAAGGAAGGTCAACTACCTATAGTCTCCAAAATGTGCTGGGTTTCTGCACTGTAAATTGAATTTTCCTGCG
Source organism: Cinchona pubescens (assembly GCA_025175665.1). Taxonomy (NCBI): domain Eukaryota; kingdom Viridiplantae; phylum Streptophyta; class Magnoliopsida; order Gentianales; family Rubiaceae; genus Cinchona; species Cinchona pubescens. Next base: position 434,912 of record JANKKI010000269.1, on the reverse strand, counting down.
GAATTTTCCGCAGGAAAACCGCAGCAAATTTGCTGCGGAAATTAACTTTAAATTCCGCAGCAAACTTGCTGTGGAATTAAATGTCCGCAGCACACTTGCTGCGGAATTAAATGTCCGCAGCACACTTGCTGCGGAATTAATTGTCCGCAGCACACTTGTTGCGGAATTAAATGTCCGCAACACACTTGCTGCGGAATTAATTTCCGCAGCAAGTTTGCTATTCTCCTTAATTTTTCCTCCGATTTTTGTTGCGCAATTTTTGTAAATAATACGTTCCCGCTTTATCGAGGGACTGTTATCTGCGGATTTTGATGCGGATTTTTTAATCCGTAGCAAAAGGTATTAAGTCTTCACAGGAGTATGGCTACGGCCATAACGCTTCGGCTCAATTTTTTTTTTCACCAAGAGTCGACGACTTCAAGAATTTTTCGATAATGTCTCTTATTCACAGGTAATGTGTATAAGAGACAGATTTGTTATTGGATGATTTCCTATATGTTTATAGAAGAAATTATGGAATTAATTTAATGGTATTCATAGGGTTAGGGTTTAATTCAATGGTGTTCATGGAGTTAGGGTTCATATTCGGAATTCTTAACATGAGAATTATACTAACTCTTTTCATTTAAGAATTGGTAGAATTATATTGGTAATTGAAAAAAAAAATTGAGCCGAAGCGTTATGGCCGTAGCCATACTCCTGTGAAGACTTAATACATCGATTTGGCAGTGAATTCACTGCCAAATCAAGTTTTTGATTTGAAAAAAAAAATTAGAATCATGGATGCATGTTGGCAGCCATTCTTATTTGGATTTGGGTTTAACAGGAAGCAAGATATATTGGTTCGAATATTAAAAAAATAAATTGAATGAAGTGTAGGCTGCTTGGTAGCAGCCATTTTGTTGTTAGGAAATTCGAGACTTGCTGCAGAGATCATATTAGTGTTTATATATATATATATATATATATATATATATATATATATATATATTTGAGAAACCTTATAGGATTTTAATGTTTGTTTCAATCTGATTTTAGGTAGCAGTTGATCGTGGATTAAATTTCGTCGTAATTGTGTTATAAGTGACTAGGATTCTTTGGAACCCGAATATTTGAGTTAAGTATAGCATTTTGATTAGTCATTGAGGTAAATACTAGTGTAATACATTAAAAAATTAATTTAAAAAACCTTTTTTTCCAACGGGTTATAATATTGGACTTTGTTATGACCTTTTCCTAGCGGGTTATAGTAGTTAGGATTAGATATCCAGTTTGCCAACAAAACTATAGGGAATCCTTGAGCCTCTTATTGATTATTGTATTGTGATGGTACTTTTGTTATTGACCTTCTTTCTGTTATTGTATGGCAATTATTTTGCACACTTGATAATGCCACTTACCTATATTAGTACGTAAACCTCATGTGCTATGAATCAATTATATATGTATATATATGTATGCATGATTATGATGTTTATAACAAGTCAGGAAATATATAAATAATATAACATATTCGTTCCAAAGGAAGGAAATTCGATTTCTTACTGAGCAACGTGTATGCTCACCCAATTATACACATTTGTTTTTGCAGGTGAACTAAATAGTCTTGAGTCTGGGTTCGATAATCAAGTGGATTATTGAGGACAGTGAAGTTCAAAAAAGGGTAGCTTGGAGTTAGATGTTAGGATTTATGAAGTACACCATCAGTTAATCATTTAGTTTTGCATAGACATTATTAGTTCTAAATTTTTTGGATATTTTATTTTAGTGATATGAAAGTTGACGATATTTACGTTATAGTGCAAATTTGGATATTTTACTTTGTTTTGTTTTTATGGATGTTTAGTAAACATCATAATCTGTCTCTTATCTTGTGGTATCAGTCAATAATTTTGAATTCTTATTGAGAATTCGTTATGCTAGTTTACCTATTAGGGTCGGCAATGATATGTGGAAAGAACCTTATTATCCTAACAGATTTGATCGACAATTTGGATTCGACCGAGGCATTCTTGACAAGATTTGGAGTTTTTTGTTACCCAAAGGTACAATTGTGACATTCTCACTTGGCTATTGAATAGAGGAGACTTTTTCGTAGTAATACCCATGCTAGATTTTTTATACCCTCTAGAGATGGCATAGGCGATAGAACCTGGTGGTACTATAGGTGGTGGAGCTGGTGTTCTCAACCTTATCTGGGATTTCCTACCTCTTAACAAGATTTTTTGAATCCTCTCTCAAAATGTCCTCTCAAGCAATGAACCTATTTATGTCCTAAGACAGATCAAAGAAATTCTTGCAAGGTCTTTTAAGGGAGCTGTGAAGCTAGCTGAGTATGGTAATACAACTAATTCAAATAGTCTGAATTCCGCTGATGATAAAAAATGGAGTAATTTGACCAATGCTACATTTTTTCAAGGTGGTAAGCAAGTGAAGAAAAAATCCAGGAGGTTCTCGTCCAGCGGATCTGACGTAAAAAATTTCAAGCGAACTTGTCGCTATAAGGGCTTATATTGCCCTGAAACTAACAAGTAAAGTTCTTCTCTCATTCCTATAGATATAGAGTTGTCTATTAATTTAGTCACGGACCCCGATGATACTCAACTAAATAGAGTTTCGCAACCTGAGGGAATTTTGTTAGACACTCAGACAAAAGAATAAGCTTCTTTGATTGACATTTCCAAGAAAATGGTCACCAAACCTCGGGACTGAAGTTGACAAATTCGCTCAAGAGATTTCATCATCGGTAGCTTTCAAGAATTGTTAAGTTAATGACTTCTTCTAATTTGAGCGAGCGTTTGAAATCTCCAGAAGATATTTCTGAACACCTCATGAGATTAAATAGAGTGGTCTTAGATGGTGATGTGGGCGAACTGCAGTTAATTGGTTTGTAGAACGAGTTCACCAGACATTTGATTTTGCTAAAAATATTAGTTCTCAAGAGAAGCTTGTGAAACACATTGACTGTGAGGGTGTTGAAATCCTATCACGTAAGTTTTCCAATCATTTGAAGACTCTGCAAGGTTTAAACTCACAATTGCAAGATTCTCATGAGCAATTGCAAGAAATTGAGAGTTGAAAAACTGTCCTTCTGAAAGAAGAGGCAAGGATTCAAGCAGAGATGCTTCAGGTTGAAGACAGGCCTGGTGCACTGACTTCTAGGATTGCTGATTTAGGGAAAAAATTAGAACAAGGAAAAAAAATGAGCAACTTATAAGGACAGAAATCCATGATTCCAGCTGGGCAAGAGAAAATCCGAGCCTTTGATGACTTGAAGAAATAGTTTCAGGCCATTTTTCTTCTTTAGATTCCTTTATACAAGCTGACTAATAGTTGAATAATAATTCATTTTATTTTATTTCCTTTGTTCCCCATTTTCATTGTGATTTTTTTTATTCATGTAATCAACAATAAATTTAATAAAGTTATGCTTGATTAATCTTCATTTGATTCACTTAATAATTTTTTAAATTAATTTTTTAATGTATTACACTAGTATTGTACTGACGAAACAAAATAAACAATATAACATTATATTGAACATTAATCAGGTTAACCACTTGTGATGCACTGGTGGATAATTACAAAAAGGAAAAATAATGTATTTTTAATGAAGGGGGCTACATCTAGTTTTGCACTAGATTGCCTATGTGCCCACTTTATGTGGGATCAAGCAATTTGTAATTCTGAATCACTATTTACATTGTCACTTAGAAAAAACCTTTAAATGAATTTCCCATTTACATCCTACAAGAATATACGCATTTTCCTTCAGAATTTGAGAGGTCATATGCTTCTCTTAGGAAAACTTTAGTGACAACGTAGGGGCCTTTCCATTTGGCTTCAAATTTTTCTTTCACCTTTCTTGTAATGACAACAGGTCTCTGACAGTCAAAACCAGGTCTCCCACTAAGAAATATCTAAACTTAACCCTTTTGTTAAATGCCCCAACCACCTGGGATTGATAATCTAGTAGATGTGTCTTTGTTGTGCTTCAAGTCTTTTTTCGTCAAGTGCTTCCAATTCAACTAATATGATTTCTACATTATTATCAGGATTTGTTAGCTAAGCTGCAACTCTAAGATATGGTAATTGTACTTCTAGGGAAAGTACGGCTTCGGAGCCATAAAGAGGTTTCATTTCTGAGGTCCACACATCTGACTTGGCTTGTAAACATCGTGCTAGTTAGTCTTGTTTATGGCCTGGGAGTCGCTCATGCCAATGTCTATAATGTTTAGACACTACTTTTTCTAGAATGTTACACATAACCTTATTAAAAGCGGCTTCTGCTTGTCCATTGGATGATAGGTTATAACTTGCAAAAAATATGTGTCAAAACTTGTACATTTCACTCAATTTCACGAGTGGTGCATATTTGAAGTAAAGGGCATTATAAGAGATGATCCACGAAGGAACCCCAAACCGGTAAATAATGAGATTTTTAATAAAATTTGTAATATCCATTGCCCTTACTTCAGTCAGAGATATTGCTTCAAAGAATTTTTGAAATGATCAGTACAAATAAATGCCTCGGTCTCTTATTTTGATGAAGATGGCTTAAAAGGACCAACTACTCCCAATCCCCATCTTTCAAATAGCCATGATAACATGGTAGGATGAAGTGGTGGAGACGGTTGATGAATGAAATCTGAATGAAGTTCACAAACTTTATAATTTCTTGTAAATTTCATCGCATCTTTTACTAGGGTCGACCAATATTAGCCCTAACCTTGCTTCTAAAATCAAAGGGCCAGCTTGTTGTGCAATTATACATGGTCTAGCATGGAGTTTCTTGAAGAGCATGAGCGGCCATTTCTTTTGGGAGATAGATTAAAAGAACCCCATCAAAAGATCTTTTATATAAACTATCATTCAAGTAAGTAAACCTAAGGGCTCAACGCCTTAAGTCAACTTTCTTTTTAGGATTGATTGGCCAAATCTCGTGAATGAGAAAATTTATAAAGGGTTGACACCAATCGGAGTCCTCTTCAATTTCCAAGAATGTTACTGCATTTATATTTTGCTCTTCTTCGATCCTGCTTAGGGTCAGGGGTAGCTAATAACGTCTATGAACTGTAATTTTTACATCTCTATGAACAGGTAAGGTATAAGATGCTGCTGTGTTTGCCGAGACAGATTTAAAGACATACAGACATAATGATATATCAAGTATGAACAATGTCTTGAAATTGAGACATTAATTGCCTTGCTCTTTGATGCTAAAACACCAAATTTTCATTCTTGACCTCATATTGGCTATTTAGTTGTTTAACAACCAATTGAGAGTCCCCAAATGCTTTAACACAATCAATGTGCATCTCAAGTGCAATTTCTAAGCCAATGATTAACGCTTCATATTCTGCCACATTGTTTGAGCAAAGAGATAGAAGAGAAAATGAATAAGGTAATAGTCCTCCTGATAGTGTCACAAGCACAATTCCTACCCCCACTCATTTTCTTCTTACTGTCCCATCAAAATACAGTTCCCATGATGAGATATTAGTAGGGAAGACTTCCTTATCCGAGACATCATCTGAATTTCTTTATCATCGGGGATTGGGTGAGCATCTAGGATGTCAGCCAGTACTTGTCCTTTGATTGCCTTTTGAAAGACATAAGTGATGTCAATATCTTAATGGATCGACTATTGAAATTAGTGTCACTGGGTGAGATAGCAAATAATGCCTTAGCTTTTGTATTGCAAAAATCAAAGCCAAACAAGTTTTCTCTATTGGAGAGTAATTGTGTTCAGCTCCAATAAGTGTTCGGCTAAGATAGTACAATGCATTTTCTTTACTCCATTCTCATTATTTTGGGCAAGTAATGCCCCTAGAAACCTTTCAAGAGTTGCAATATATAAGATCAATGGCTTTTCTTTGATAAGAGCCATCAAAACTGGAGGTTTGGGTACTTTCTAGTGCATTTTGACATGCGTCATCCCACACACATGGTATACCTGTCTTCATTATTCTTGTATATGGATGAAATCTTCTAGATAGATTTAATATAAATCTTCTTATGTAAGCTAATCTTCCTTGAAGTCCACGTTGTCTTGCAAGTTGTGAGGTGAAGGCATTTCCATGATTTCTTTGATTTTTGCAGGATCGATTTCAATTCCTCTATGTCTAAAAATTAACACAAGAAATTTTATAGAAGTCTCCCCAAATGCACATTTTAAGGGGTTTATTTTCAATTGATGCTCTCGGAGTTTGTCAAAGATTTTTCTTAAATCATTCAAATGATTTTCTCTTTCTTTTGTCTTGACAACCAAATCATCAACATAACACTCAATGATGTTATGAAAGATGTCATTGAAAATGATTGTCATAGCTCTTTGTTAAATTGCTCCAGAATTTTTTTAATCCGAAAGGCATTATTGTGTAACAATAAATGCCTTTTGGAGTATGTAAAGCTGTGAGCTCTTCGTCTTCAGGTGCCATCTTTATTTGATTGTAGCCAGAAAATCCATCTATAAAAGATAATGCACCAAATCCAATTGTAGCATCAACTAACAATTCGATGATTGGAAGTGGGTATTCATCTTTGGGACATGCATCATTGAGATCTCTAAAATCAATACAGATGTGTACTTGCCCATTCTTCTTTTTTACTAGCACGATGTTTACAAGCCAAGTCAGATACTGGACCTCAGAAATGAAACCTGTTTCTATCAAGTTGTTCACCTCAGCTTTAATTTGTATTATCATTTCAAGTCTGAATCGATGTTGGCCTTGTTTAATCGGGCATTTATCATTTGAAACTACTAGTCGATGGACTGCTATTTTAGGGTCTAACCTAGGCATATCTGTTGGAAACCCCATGTAAGAATCTTTATAAGCTTTAAGAAGGGCTTCGTACTTCATCAACTCTTCTTTAAAGAGAAGAGCACTTACAAATATGGGTTTAGGGCTTTTAGTAGTGCCAAGGTTAATTTTTCTCAACTCATCCACTGTGGCTTAACCACTATCTTTGAGCTGAGATGGAGTTGGTTTAACATTTTGAATGAACTCTTCGCAATTTTCTTGCAAAAAAAGAGGATCTTGTTATTCTTCTTTGGGACTTTCAGCCGACGCTTCTTCGCTGGAGGTGTAGTTGACCTCTATCGATGAATTAGCTTCTACTTCCTTGCAAGGAAGAAGTTCTTTCCTGCTCTCTTTTTTCAAGATCCATTTCTTGTTTCTTCTTAATTGCACGTGCTTTGGTTTTGAGGGATTTTGCAGTCTTTGAAATATGGAGTGCTGAGAACTACGTGTCTCAAATTCTTCTTCAATTTTAGGAAGTCCATGAAGCCTTTTAAATACAAAGATTTGACTGCTTACTTTCATTATGTTCCTCACAGAGTAGGGCTATTTCTTGATTGATAAAAATCATTGAATATGAGGAAAATGAAGTTGGTTCCAAGGGATTTTGTAACCTTGACAATGTGGAGGGTTGATACTTGTTTTCTTCGTGCTTTTTTCAATCTTTGGAAGCCCTTTAAGCCTTTTAAATACTTAGACTCGAGGCTTATTCTCGATATGTTCCATAGAGAGCAAAGACATTTCTTTTAGTAAAAATCTTAGAATCTGAGGAAGATTTTTCTGATTTCCCCGAATCTTGATCGACAGTGACATCTTTCATGTCCTTTTTGGAAAGAGATTTCCCTTTCTTGAGTTTTAGTTTCTTTTGAGCTTGCAGGGATGGTCTTCTTTCACCCAATACTACTTTTCCACTTTGGCTTCCATCTTGCTAAATGGTAGTCGTAACTGTTACTTGGGGAACGGATTGGTCCAACTTTCGAAGTGGACAAGTATAACTTGTCGTCAAAGCAGTCACTGTCTCTTCAATTGAGATTGTTGTCAATTGTTGTTCATTTGTCTGACTTTTTTATGTCAATTTCAAAACAATCTTTTGTCTTAAGGCCTTTGGTGCCATACTTCTCTCTTTCTTCTTTGAAAACTCGAGTTTTACTTCGGAAAATTTTTCCCGATAAGAACATAAGGTGGCAGAAAAGCCAAATTCTCCTTTTGTTTCTTCCTTTTTGTGTTTTTCTTTTATCTCACGAGTTGGAGATGTGAGACTTTTGTAAAACTTTGCATCCGCATAATTCATTTTTGGTATCAAAAGATTTTGAGTTGGCTACCACCGTTTTTTCAATCTTTGTACCATCTTCCTGCTTTTTGACAAACTTGAAGCATTGTGGAGTGTTGATGGGAGGATACAATTAGCATGAATCCAAGGACGACCTAATAAGGCATTGTATGAAGTGTCTGTGTCAATCACATGGAACTTCAAAACATTCTAGCTGTCTATCAAAATTAATTTTTAACTCGATGGTGCCGAACTGCTCTTTGTCCCATTTGGTTAAAGCCTTGAATTGTCAAGTTCTATGGAGAAAGATCTCGAGTTGACAACCCTATGAGACGAAGGCCTTTCAAGAGAAGTAGATTTACCGTGGACCCACAATCAAGCATTATTCGGGTTATAACCATGTTTACAGTAATGCCACAAACATAAAGAGGTCGATTGTGATTATATCCCATTGGTAGCTCCTCGTCATTGAAAGTGATACAAGCCATGCATGAAGCACAAAACTCTTTTGACAATGCCAGACTAAAATCAATCGCATAGACGTCAGGTGTCATCAAAGCTTGTACTAATGCCTTCTTTAGATCTTTTGACATTGTAAAAGCATCATAGACACTTAAGATTATGGTTGGCAATTTCTAACACGACCCGATAACACAACACGAAATTAAAAGGTTATGACACGATCCAGAATTTCTCAGGTCATTATTGGGTCAAATCATTTATAACACAAAATTAAACGGGTTGGGTTGGGTCCACCCATGGGTTGACACAATAACTCGTTGAGTTACTGTATGAATAGATTTTGCTAAAATTTTTATGTTATTGTAATTCAATATAGTATATTTTAAGGTTGTGAATAATAGATTTAGTATTAGATTATTAAATCAAACATAATAATTATTTTAAATATTATCCAAAAAATTCAATAATTTTAATTATGTGTTTTAAATTAATATAATAATAAGGTTAGTATTAATAATTATTTGAGTTATTAAATAATCATTTTAAGAATAAATGGATCGCAAGTTATGTAATTATTAAATGGGCGAATACTCTCCGTCAATAGTAAATGGGTTAGACACAAACACAACACGAACCCGATGAGTTAGACACGAACACGACACGATAAGAAATGGGCCCCACATGACACGACACGAACACGATAAGAAATGGGTTACTCCTAACACAACACGATAATATGATAACCCGACCCATTGACATCCCTACTTAGGAGAGGCGGAATGCGTTTGAGATGTGCATTAAAAGACATCATATTTGATTTGCTATTCGTATGGCGCATTCCATAAGTAAGGCTTGATGAGGACTTTGGGATACCTCCTTAAGTTTTCAAACTTATTTTCAAAAGTTTCAAGTAGAGGTTATGCATTCTCTTTTTGAACTGTGGGTTCTTTAGGAATGGATTCTTTTGAAGACAAGCCATTTGATTTCTTACTTTGTCGCACTTTTTGTGGTGATGGCAATCGTCGGCCTGAGTGCAAAGTGATTTTATTGACTTCTAAGCTCGAAGACTTTTCTTCTTCAAAAATCACTATGCAACACTGCCCCATAACCTCATTTTCTTCATCTTGTTCATTTTTGAAGAATTCGGGAGGGATATATTCAGTTAGAGTAATGGGTACTCTTTCAGGTTGAATATATTCCTCCTCTATCTAAGCTTGCGTTCTTTTGACTCTTCTTGTTTTTCTTGCCTTTCTTTTGTTCCTTTTTTCCTCGAAATTTCATTCTAGGATGAGTAGTTTGCAGATAGAATGCAAGGCAATGTGATTTGCCTTCTTGGTTCTTTTGCTCACACAAGTATGCCACTCTTTGTCCTTTGCACATTTAATTTCCAAATGACTGTTGTATTTTTCAGGAAAGGCTTAGTCATGAGCTTAGTATTAGGATTTTTTGGAATTCCCAAACGAGGCATGTCAGGATAAGCGTAAACATAAGAAACTTCATTGTCTACTTCAAATGCCACTTTAATTGCACCATTAGGAAGAGGAACCGATGGAATAGGATTTTCTTCGACTAAGAAGATATTGTTAACAGCAGCGAGCAAATCACCTTTATCAACCATTGATTGGATAATATTTTTAAGAACATAAAACTCCTTAATGGGATGACTAACAATTTGATGATAAGAGCAGTACTTTAGATCATCAATTTTGTTACTTTAGCTGGTCTTTTTGGTTCAGGAAATTCTATTGCCTTCTCTTTTCATCAATTGCTTGAAGATTTATTCCATATCCTCGTCATGAAATGTATAAACTTCACACTCTTCCTTTCCTTCAAAGTATCTTTCTTTGACTTTCTTTAGCTTTCGAACTTGAACCTGGATTACCATTACCATTTTTCTTACTGTTATTGACAAAAGTTTCCATAGACTCGCCTTTCTTGACGGGTTTCTTGCCTTCACTTTCTTTTCTTCTCAAGACTTACCCTTTAAAGAGCTTTTTTGCCTAGCTATTTGCTTTTCAACATTACCAGCGTTTGAGACAAACGCAAAAAATGTTTGAAGTTTGGTAAGTCCCAACGAAATCTGCTCTTATACACAATAGATGTGTATAATACACATTTGGACAGCTGATTGTTCAATCAATTTCTCAGTTCATTGGAATTTCTCCATCTTGTTATAAGTCATAGACACTTTCATTTGTCCTTTGAAAGGCATCACCAAGTCAATTATAGAAATGTTCTTCTTTGAGCTCAAGAATTGAGGAAGGAAGGCTCTTTGCGAGATCATCCCATGTGAGGATTAAGCTAGGTTGTAGTTGGGTATACCAACTAAAAGGGACCCTTTTGGGGACTAGACAAATTGTTGGATCAATAGCGCTTCAGAAATAGCGATTCACCACACACTGAGTAAAAGTGAGCTAAGTGTTCTTGTGGTGAGCCATTGATTCCCGAATTTTTCAAAATGAGACTTTTGATAGCCAGCGGGATACAGAATCGTAACATAATGAGACAGATCTGGTTTACGATACCCTAACACAGGAGAATTCATAGATGCTTGGAATTTTTTGATACCCTCGGCTATGAATGTTTTGATATCGGCTTGCGTTATAGGTGCCCTTGAATTTTGGACGTTTTCATGATTTTGCCCATGTTCCTGAGCTGATGTACGTGCTTGATTAGCCACTTGGGCAGCCAAAACAGTCACTTTAGCGTCTCTCTTAGCAAGTTTTCTTTGTAGTTCTTTCAATTGCTCTTCAAGACAGACGGTACTGCTAACAAAGACCGACATTTTTTTTTTGAATTTCATCAGAAATTTGCAACTTCTTTTGAAAAGTCCTTTACTAATTCCAAAGAAAAATCATCCTCTTTGAACATAGACTAGGGATCTCCATATAGAGGGTTAATTGAAGAGGAAACCACAAGCTTTCTTGGGCTATTTAATCCACTTGAAGAAGCCATTGTCATATTGGAGTTAGACTCCGTTGACTTCTCTTTGATTGGAGACTTGATTGTCATCAATGACTCTTTAGATAAAGCTCGAGACATTATTTTTGTTCGAGATCGAGTCACTGGGCCATCATATAGTGAAAGTCAAGATTTGGACATGTGAGAGGATCGGATTACATAACGAGAAAAAGATCCCTCTATCGCAAGTCTTTTGGTCCCCCTATCAAACTCATGTTTGATTAATTGTTTCGAAGGAAAAATAAGATCCGACTTTCTTTGATGGGACATGAATTTCAAAAGTCGGGATCTCAGAATCTTTCACTTCCTTTCGAGTTCCCTTTGTGTTTTTCCTTTGTCTTGTCTTTCTTTTAACAGGGTGTACAGATTATAGACCCTTCTTCGGCCAATTCATTTTCTTTGGATGTTGGCGAGTTGAGTTCAACAACTCTAGTTTTCAAGGCTACTATTGTCTTTTTCTTTGAAGCCTTTGTTGCAGTTGTAAACTCAACCTTTTGGGGTCTTGAAAATTGGTAGTTGAGATTTTGGGAAAGAAGTATTTCCCACCTCTTGAACAAACGTTTTCATTACAACTTCGGTTGATGGTAAGTTTACCACAAATGACCCAAAAAAGATTTGATTGGGCTTGAGATTAACTTTGTCAACCATGTTAAAGGCAACAAAGGGGCAAGTGTTGGCCATATTAGAATTACGAAACCATCTTTGAACAAGGTTCACACCTTCTATTGAAGTCATTTTAACTCGTTCAAAATGACCACTTGCATTCAGACAAGTTTTGTTTTGCCTGTTAGATGACCTTATAATTGGAGTAATTATTTGATACTTCTCGAATGAGGTAATTCTCGAAGCAATTCCAGCTTGCCCCTTCAAATGTAGCTTTAATAGTCAGAGCACTTTCTTTCTGCCCCTTGTAGTGTTGAGAGTTGCAAGTGGGGTAAGTTTCATTCACTCCTTGATGGCTTTAATGGTCGGAATGAGTTCCTTTTATCCCCTGACAGCCGGGGCGACCGTCTTTTACCCTTTGTGGTCACAGTGGCCGAGACAACCTCCTTTTGCCCTTCAGGGCCTTGGTGGTCGAAACAAGGTCCTTGTACCCCCTGACAGTCGGGATGAGCGTCTTTTGCCCGCTTGTGGTCTCGACAGATGGCCAACCTTCTTTTGCACCCTCTGGTCCTTTGTGACCGGAGTGGGCTTCTTTTATACCTCGGCAACCTTTGCAGTCGGGACGATTTTCTTTTGCCCACTCGGGGCTTTGGTGGTCAAAGTGAATTTCTTTTTGACCTCGGTAGCCTTCGCAGTTGCTAACAGAGTAAACTACAACGTGGTCAGTTCCAGAGAAATCATCTAGCGGTCCATTGTGAATGTCACCACGTAGTCGTCCTTCTTTTTAAGATACACTGATCCTAGTCCCCTCCCATGTTTGGTGCCTGGAAGCTCAAGGAATTAAATCACAATTTTTGGTGCCAGCTTAAACCTTCGTGACAACATAATAAAAGTAATTAACTCAACATTTAGAGACGAAAAGGAGAATGGGTCCCACTTGGTGTGCCAAAAACCATGTTGGGCAAAAATTTAATATTTTTGTGAATTAAATTCTCGCTCAACTTGATCTCACTCGTATGATTTATTCATACGAGTTTTTATTAGTGTGAGTTAGACCCACTCAAAATATTAAATCTCTTAATTATATTCCCTAATTTTAGATAAATACTTTTTTATTCTAATTGTCAATTAATTAATTTTGACTTCCAATTAAATAAACGAGAATAGGAGGGATTTAAATAATATTTATTTTTGGGCTTGTACCTAAGTAATATACTTTGGTTGCCTACGTACCCGTCACCTAGATCAAACCTTACGTAGTTCGTGTGAATTAAAAATCACTTGTTTCGGATCATTTATTTTGAATTTTATGAGAAATAAATTAATTTTAACCCATTTTGTACTTTTGACGGTTTACTTAGATATAACTTTTGTACTTTTAGAGAATTTGAATTGATGGAAAAATTCCAAAAAATAATATATTTTGTAGTTCTTGCATCTGAACACTTTGGAGGGTTTTCGTACGTATCCAAATTGGAATCAACCCACACGTAGTTCTTATTGAACTACAATTTTTTAAATATCAAATCTTTTTGGCCGTTTGAGGCAATCGATATTTAATTGTGATTTGGCCATTAAAAGTAAAAATAATTTGGACGAGTCCAAAAACTAATTCAATTATTTTGTGACGGATATTATTATCGTAAATGGCTAAGTGGGCACAAAAGCTAATAATTTTAATTTAATGCCTCAAACGATAATTTTTGGATACTAAGACCAAATAATTTAATTTAATATCTTAAAAAGACAATTTTAGACACTAAGGCCAAATAATTTAATTTAATGCCTTAAATGGTAAACGATTTTTTTGGGTACTAAGACCAAATAATTTAATTTAATGTTCTTGAAAAGATAATTTTAGGCACTAAGGCCAAATAATTTAATTTAATGCCTTAAATGACAATTTTTGGGCTCTAAGGCCATTTAATTAATTTAGTGCCTTAAATGGTAATTTTCATACTCTAAGGCCAATTAATTAATTTAATGCATTAAATGACAACTTTTTGGGTTCCAATGTCTCTTAATTAATTTAATACTTTAAACGGCAATATTTGGGCTCTAAGACCAATTACTTAATTTAATGTAATATATATGCACAACTGTTTGTATATATATATTCATTATAAATAGGTACCAAGACCAATTATTATGTATTTTTTATTTGATTTCGTGCCTTATAATATGTCCTATGAAAAAAACACTATATAAAGTGATCGCAACATATATATACAGTCGTGCATATATATTATATATATATACACAGTTGTGCATATATATTATATATATACACAAAAGTACATATATATATGTTGGTGGCTATACATATATATGCATAGTTTGTGCATATATATATTATATATATAGCACAACCATGTATATATACGATTATACATATATATGCATGGTTTATGCATATATATTATTGTATATATATACATATATATTTATAACAACATAATAAAAAAAATATTTTTGTTAAGAAATAATAGGAGTTAAGTAAATTTAGTTCCTTTGTTTTCATAGGAAACAAATTTGGATAAACTCCAATGTTCCTTAAATAGCCAATAGAAAAAACAATGTAGGTTTAAATTCAATCATAGAGTCAGTGAGTGAAAATAAACTAAAAAATAATATATATTAGACTTGTGAGGGAGAAGAATTAAAAGAAGGGTATATACCTATTGTTACCTTTGATGTAATTACTTGATCCCTTTAAACTAGTTTTCTTCTTTTTGAATTGATATATTGTTGACAGGTTTATTTTACTGCTTCTGGAAATTTGGGTTGCTCTCTTTATTTATTTATTTTTTGTTCGACATGGCCTCCTGCCCTTTTTTTACGGTCTCAAATGCATTTATATAAAGAATTTTGGTGTCCATGTTTCATGAGAACAGCTGAAGCGTGAGACATGCTTCAACTGTCACGTTCCCTCGAGTGACAAGACGTGGAGGGACTTTGCATCAACGTGGGGCTCGTTTTCTTTTTGTTGGCACATGATCATGATCATGGCCTGAAAACATGAAATCGTCTTTTGAACAATTTCATGTTATACACGTGACCGATCCCTTTTTTTTGGTTGTTTTTTCTTTAACAGGCACGTCTTCTCTTTTTTCTTTTCTAGTTGAAAAATTATTATGTTTTAATTTTATGTATGATTGCAACAATTTATCAGTTGTTCCAAAAGTTTATTTTGGCGAGACAAATTTTAATAGTAAAAAATTCACGTTTAACAATGATAGTGCATAATACGAATATATATATATATATATATATATATATATATATATATATCATTGTATAAACCTTAGGAGGTCAAAACCTTTTACCATCATGATCGAAATCATTTCTGACTATTCTCGTCCATTAATCATGTCAGTATAGGATCAATACAATTTTCGTTACATTAATCATAACTAAACTCATTCTTTGTCATGTATATCAACACAACCAAATGACATACATCAAGGATGGATGTGTAGCATAGAAATTACATGCATTTATGACGAGATCAAATTGAAACAAGTTAGAGTAAAAACTAAATCGAATACTTTATTCATGAAACTGAATATTTACTTTATTTTTGCAGAAAAGTTCCGTAAACATAAGATGTATCTTAAAACATAAAAGTATATAAATACATACTCCCACTAATCCTAAGATATCCTTAAATGTCATAACTCCCATATGAGCAGTGTGCTCATAAAAAACTTTGAGCGGTAAACATTTAGTAAGCAGATACGCAATCATGGAGTTTGTGCCCATATGCTCTATAGACACTAGACCACTCTAAACTCTTTCTTTAATAAGTAGGAACTTGATGTCTATAAGTCAGTACTTAGACTTAGTTGAGCTCCTATTATTGTTGGAATGTAAAACTATTGATTTATTATCACTAAATAACTTAAGTGGTTCTCTAATACTATCCATAATTTGCAACTTTGTGACTAAATTTTGTAACCAAATTCCATGATTGGATGCCTCATAATATGCTATAAATTCAGCTGTCATGGTGGAATGAGTTATGAGTGTTTGTTTAACACTCTTCACGAGCTAGCTTCACTAGCAGTGATTCTATATCTAGAATTGGACCTATGACTATCTTGGCATCCAGAAAATCAAAGTCGGAATAGTCAATGATCTCTAATTTATCAGATCTCCAATATGTGAGCATGTAATATTTTGTTCTCTGAAAACACCGTTTGAAGCGTTTGGTTGCTTTCCAATATGATCCATTTCCAAATTGTTTAAATATCTACCTAAAATCCCAATAATGTACGCAATATCGGACGCGTATCGATTGCCTCAAACCTGTCTCTTATACTGCATCTGAAGCATAGGGAATCTTCAACATTTCTTTACTTGCAAAGTCATTCTTAAGGTACTAATTGAGATAAAATTATTTCCCTTAGCAAGAGGGACATCTCCTGGTTTGCTGCTCTGCATGCCAAATCTCTTAAGTAGATTCTTGTTGTAGCGATCTTTTATGATAATCCAAAAATATCTCGAGATCGATCTCAATGTATCTGAATTCGTAATATAAAAGAGGCGTTCCCAATATCTTTCATCAATAAGCTTATATTGTTGCTGGTAATTAGTATGTCATCGACATATAGAATTAGAAAAATATACTTACTTCCACTTGACTTGTGGTATATACAATCATCAATCAGATTCATCTCAAAACCAAACGAGACAACAGCTTGATGAAATTTGTAATATAATTGATGAGAAGCTTGCTTAAACCCACAGATGGATTTCTTTAATTTGAAAACTATATCCTTTATATCTTTAGATAAAAAATTTCCTGGCTTCACCATATAAACGGACTCATCAATGTCACCCTTGAGAAACACAAATTTTACATTCATCTGATGTAACTCCAAGTCAAAATGTGTCATTAAACTCATTATTATCTTGAAAGAATCTTTCGATGAAATTGGATACCCTGTCTCTTATACACATAAGAGACAGGTTCTTATTGAGTAAACCCCTATGTGAAAATACGATATACCTTTATCTTTCCACATCACTATTCGAATCCTTCTTGATTTTAAGTATCCATTTGCAACCAATGGATTTCGCACCTTCTGGTAATGTGACGAGTTCCCAAATGTCATTATCTTTCTTGGCCTTAATGTCTTTATTCATGGTATCAATCCACTTTTGAGAATAAGTACTTTGCATGGGTTGATGAAAGTTTATTGGATCATCTTTCACCAACCAAATGTTATACTTAGGTTCTTGGAGAAATATGATATAACTATTTGGACCAGCACATCTCCTTTCTCTAATGGATATCCTTAGTGACATTTGTTCTTGAGGTTCTTGAGTTTATTCTTCAAGAATAACCTATTGAGAGACAGACTTCTTGATGGGGAATATTTTCTACATTTTCTTGCGGTTCTGATATTGCTTCTTGAATAATATCAAGAATAGAAGTCTGCTCATTGTCAATAATAATCATAGGAAGAGAAATAGATTCCTCTTCAAATACAAAGTTTCTAACTTTATCTCTCCCCCAAACTGAACATCATCAAAGAACTGGGCATTTTTCGTCTTAAAAAAGGATTTGGATGTGGGATCATAAAATGTGTACCCTCGAGACCATTCAGAGTATCCAATAAAATAGGTGCTGAATGTTCTTGAATCCAATTTCTTTTCATTTGCTAGATAAGGTCTTGCATCAGCCAGACAACCCCAAATATGTAAATGGTTTATTATGGACTTTTTGCCGGTCCATACTTCATAAGGGATTTTGATCGTTGCTTAATTGGGAATCTATTAAGGTTATAAGCTGTAGTCTTTAATGCCTCTCCCTAGAGTGAATCCAGTAAAGTAGTATGATTGATCATACTTCTCACCATATACTTATTCATAATGTTCTGTTTCGTCTCTCAGCGACACCTTTCACGCTAGGAGATCCTAACATGGGGTACTGCGGGACGATTCTATACTCATCTAAGAATTTAAAATAAGGCCCTTGACGTTGTTCAGCTGACCCTCATTTCTGATACAGTATTTCACGGCCACGATCAAATCTGATAGCCTTAATTCTTTTACCAAGTTGGTTTTCAACTTCAACTTGAAAAGTCTTGAACATGTCCATTGACTGAGACTTATCATGAATTAAATAAAAGTAGCAATAAAGAGAAAATCGTCTATGAATGTAATAAAATATTGTTGACCATTCCAAGAAGCAATAAGCAATGACCCACAAATATCTGTATGTGTTAATTCTAAGATATCTAAAGATCTATCGGCATAAATGTCTTCTTATATTTCTCTGTTTCCCTTAATGCAATCAACAAAGACTCGAAATTCTGATAAATCAAGGGGATCAAAAATTCCTTTTGACACAAGTCTTTCAATTATTTATTTAGATATATTTGGTCAAGAAGACCTAAATGCTTGTGCCATAAGGAAGCGGAATTCTCATTGGTTCATTTGCATTTAGTACTGTGCGAGTTTATTTGCAATGTTTCATTATCAGAAGCAATAGTATCAAGTAAATAAAAGTTATCGTAAGAAAACAAAAGTCAACACCAAAATGTTTGAATTCAAAAAAAAAAAAAAGACTAAATTGACTATTTCCAAATGAACAAAAATAATCAAATTTGTCCAAAACAAACACAAAATCCAAATTCAGTCTAAAAGACGATACAACATATGTTTCTTTCAAATCCAAAAAATAACCAATCATTAAAAATATCCTAAAAGTTCATATTTGATGCAAACCTCGCAATAGAACTGACGAAACTCGAATTTGAATTGCGGAACCAAGATCACCCTGATACACAAGATTCATGAAAATAATATCTTGGGAAACCCTAGGGATTCAACCAAGATGAACACAAAGACTGATCGAAATTTGCAACAAAAAAAGAACAAAACACGAATTTTGTATTTAAACCCTTTGATTAAGAAATCAAGAATTTAAAGGTATCTGCTCTCGATTGTACGAGATATCAATCTGTTATCTATAATAAGACTAGAACCAATAGTATTCTTGGTTGGTAATCACAAGAATCACTCTCACAATACTAGCCATCTTTGAAAGACAAATTGGGAGAATTTTCTCACAAAATTTTTATTGAATGTTGAATGAATAGGTTCGGCCATGAGGCAGGTATATTTAACATGAAAACATAGCCACAAACCCTTAAAAACTAGGACATTAACTAGATTTGTCCAAACAAGCTTAGATTGGCACAAAAGGACTTAAATCTTTTTTAAAAAACTAATGCAGACTAACACTTATGCAAGTTAAGAAAACAATTAAAATAATAACTCCTAGGAACAGGTCTTGAAACTAAATCCTAGGACAAATAGGATTAAATTGGCCAATTCTAGGGCTTGGCCGATTTAGGGTTTTCTAGAACCCTTCTTGGAACTCTTCAATTCTTGGGCTTGAAACTTCTCGGTATTGGACTTCTTGGACTTCCAAAACATGGAATAGGCTCTTGACTTGAGCTTGGATGAACTCTTGGCCACTATTTTCAAATAAGAATGCTTGTTGGTCCAAAACTTCCTTGACAAAGCCCAACATAGCTTGATCTAACTTCTTAGCCCTTGATCTTGTGATTATACCTAGCTAGAACTTGGTCTAGATCAAATCCTTGAGCTTGGTCCACGATTCCATCACTTGATCCAAGTCTCATGTGTGCATCATCTCTCCCATCCCTTTACATGATTTTTCCTCAAATCATTTCTTACATCAAAATCAAAGGGGGAAAGATTAGTAATATTAAATGTAGCACTCACATTGTACTCACCAGGCAGATCTATTTTATATGCATTGTCATTGATCAGCTCAAGTACTTATAAAGATCCATCCCCCCAATAGGATCCAACTTTGATTTTTTATTTTTATTGTTTTTCGGGAATCTCTCCTTTCTAAAATGTACCCAGATGTGAACCCTGTCTCCATAGCTAGAAGACTACAAGCTTTCGACCATTGTTAGCCCTTGAGGCATTATGTTGGTTCGTTTTGAGCATTTGCTTCCTTGATTTCTCATGAATGGACTTGATCAATTCTACTCTTTTCTGTCCATCAAATCTGGTTAGCTCCTTCACAGGCAAAGAAATCAAATCTAAAGCCTTTAGTGGATTAAAACCATAAACAACTTCAAATGGAGAAAAACCAATGAAAGAATGAATTGCACCATTATAAGAAAATTCTACAAATGGTAAACACTCTTCCAATGTTTTCAAGTTTTTCTTTAAGACAGCACACAACAAAGTTCCTAAAGTTCTATTGACCACTTCGGTTTGGCCGCCAGTTTGAGGATGACATCCAATAGAAAACAACAATTTAGTAACCAATTTTCCTCATAAGACATGAAAAAAATGAGTCAAAAACTTGACATCTCTGTCACTAACTAGGGCTTTGGGAACCCCATGCAAATGAACAACTTCTGAATAGTCTTAATGAACAATTCAGCAACATGCATAGCATCGTCAACTTAATTACATGGTATAAAATGTGACATTTTAGAAAAACTATCGACTACCACAAAGATTGAATGATGCCCTTTCGGTGTCCTTGATAACCCTAAGACAAAATCCATAGACACATCAAACCAAGGGTGACTCAGAATAGGCAAAGGCATGTAAAGACCATGTGGATTAACTTTGGACTTAGATTTCTTACAAGTAAGACACTTAGCACACATACGTTCCACATATTTGCGCATGTTAGGCCAAAAAAAGTATTCTTTGAACATTTCTAATGTCTTAGCCACACCAAAATGACCCATGATACCTCCAACATGTTCTTTCCTAACAAATAATTCGTGCAAAGAGCAATCAGGAGTGCACAATTTATTCTCACGAAAAAGATACACATCTGGTTGTGATAAAACTTATCACAACCAGCCAATTTACATGCTTCATACACTTTGAGAAATCAAGGTCTTTAAGCATACAAATCTGGATTGTATCTTCAAAACCAAGAAATTTAATGTTCAAAGTTAAAATTAAAGAATATCGATGAGACAACGTATCAGATACTACATTAGAGACAGGTATAAGCAATACGATATAAGGAAACATCTCAATAAACTTTAATTTTCATTTGAACATTTGATGTCAACTTACCTTGGTCCTTCAAAAATTGCAATGACTCATGGTCCACTGGAATTACAAATTCTTTAGACCACAGATAATGTTGTCAATTTTGAAAGGCCTGAACCAATGCATAAAGCTCCTTGTCATATATTGAGTGGTTCAATGTGGCTTCACTCAACTTCTCACTGAAGTACGCAATTATACATTCTAGATTTCATCAAGACCACACCTGTACCAATACCAAAAGCATCACATTCTACTGCAAAAATTTTACAAAAATTTGGTAAGAGTAAAATATGAGCAGTAGACAACTTAAGCTTTAGCGTCTCAAAAGCACACTCTTGTGTTTCACACCACTTAAAACTTACATCTTTCTTGATTATTTCAGTTAGAGGGGCAGCTCTAGTGTTGAGTCTTTCACAAACCTGCGATAAAAGCTTGCTAAACCATGAAAACTCTGCACTTTAGAAACATGAGTAGGAGTTGGCCAGTCATTAATGGACTTAACATTTTCTTTGTTTACTTCAATTCCTTTAGAACTAACAACAAAACCAAGAAAAACAACTTCATTTATACAAAATAAGTACGTTTTCAAATTAGCATAAAGTTGTTCTTTGCTTAAAGTTTCAAGTACTAGATGTATGTGCACAAGATGTTCATCTGGAGATTTGCTGTAAATCAAAATATCATCAAAATGAACCACAACAAAATTCACAATAAAGGAACGTAAAATACAATTCATTAATCTCATAAAAGTACTTGGTGCATTTGTTAAACCAAAAGGCATAACTAACCATTCATAAAGTCCATATTTGGTTTAAAAAGCAATTTTTCATTCATCACTTTCTTTCATGCGAATTGATGCTATCCACTAGATTTTTTGTCGATTTTAGTGAAAATTTTAGAGTGAACATAACTCGTCTAACATATCATCAAGTCTAGGAATAGGGTGGCGATACTTTACCGTAATGCAGTTTTCTGCGTGACAATCAACTCACAGATGCCATAACCCATCTTATTTTGGCACCAAAATCACCGGCATAGCATAGGAACTCATGCTCTCCAGTACATGCCCTTGAGCCATTAGTTCTTCAACTAGCTTTTGAATTTCCTTCACCTCTTCCCAATTGGCTCTATAGGCAGGTTTGTTAAGGATGACTCTGCCCAAAACGAAATCAGTTTGTTGCTCAACACCCCTAATAGGTAGCAAAATAGGGGGAATCTTTTCGGAGAAAACATCCTCGAACTCCTGCAAAAAAAGATCTAAAAGATCAAGGCAAGTAGTAGAGACTTCAAAGTCAACTTCAACAATTTTTAACATCTTGTGCTTCATATTTAACTAATATCAACCTATATAAAATCTCTATTATCAAATTAAAATTTTTGTCTCACAAAGAAAGATAGAACAACAAACTTACACACTTGGAGAATCAATTTCCAAAGAATCTTGAAAGCCTTCACACGAAAATTTAGGTGCGTTAGAACGTGAAAAGAATTACTGCAAATAAACATAATAAGAAGTCCATTATATTTATTAAGAGTCTCTTGGAAAAAATCTAAAAACTATATCAATGCATTTGTATGAACCTTACTACACTTTGTACGCATGGTATTATATTTTTATCAAGGAAAAATATTATTAAGAGTCTGTTTTTCTTTTCTTTTTTTTCCTCTATTATTAAGAGTCTCTATGGAAGTTTTCCCTTTCATTCCTTCATTGATGGTTGGTTTGAAAAACACTAGTTGGAAAGTTTTTCTTTAATTTTTGTTTAATCACTAGGGTCCAAGCAAGTTTTAGTTGCTATTATACTATATAGTTGCCACGTGGAGGCCTCTAATCCAAGAGGCTTCTTTTTGTATATTATATCTATCTATACTATATATCATTAATATGGAGGGTCATTTAGCGTGATGTCATTATATGATTTATCAAATCTACCCTTATTGTGTAATAATTTTTCATTAGTACTACTTTTATGTAGCCACCAATTAACTACCTTTTTCCTCTTTTTATTTCTTTTTATCTTTTGAAATTGCACATGCCCATTATATGTATACTATATATAAAGGGAGATGGGAGGGTCTATCTTTTTTGTTTTACTATTTTTACCCTTATTATATGTGTAACTAACCATAACTTTTTTCTACTCCTAACTTCTTTCAATCCTTCACCACATATATTAATTTTTAAATTTTTTGTATAATTTTTTTACTAACATTTGCACTACTTTTAAAAAAAAAAAAAAAAAATTTTGAGTAAATCATTTTTTAAAATTTCACACATATAGGGCGTGCTTTTCTGTACTAGTACTATATATAAAGCAAGAGCCTAGAGTAATGTCATTTAATATTTTGCCTAATATACTATTCTAGATAGTTTTAAAACTTTCCCTTTTTATTCTTATTCAATATATATATATATATATTAAAAAAAAGCACACATATAGAGTATGCTAAGAGACACTAGTATATCTAAAGAAGAACTTTTGGTGTGATATCATTATTTGTTTTGCCTATTTTATCCTGGGTATCTTTAAAACTTCCACACATAACTACTCCTAAAGTTCTTGTTTTTTAATTAATAATTTTTAAAATCACACGCATATTAATGTGTGTCTTGCTCGCTAATAGTATAGATATATATGAGTGATCCAATGGAACCAATTAATTGATCTCTTAAATTTTAAAACATTCCACTAAGTAAATCTAACCTGTATAAAAATACTTTTTTTCCACATAATCGTAGGATTGGATAGGATTGTATTCCTTCTAATCCTAGATTCTGTATAGGATTCAAGTCGTTTAGGTTTAGCTCACTTAGAGTTATAGGATCGTAGAAATTTAAATAGAAAAGAAGTAAAAATTATATCTACTTGTAATTAAAAGAAAATCCATCTAAGTTACAATACAAACAACTAGCATTTAAAAGGCTCTTGAAAACCCTTTTTCTTGAAAATATCAATTTTAATTTTTTTACTCTAGTAACTAATTATAGGAAATTGTGTTATTAATTATCCTTTTATCAAACTTGAATTTACTACAAATCACGATCATGACATTATTGGATCATTGACAAATAAGTGAAAACCCTACGTGGCATAAGTTACGATCTAGTTCAATGTGTTGTTTAGCAATCACTCTTATACCCTTCAATAAGATAAATAACAACAAAATTCTATTAATAGTGATGTGTGTGGCACATGACTAGTTGGAATTGAGTTAGTGTTAATGAAATTGAACCAAATTTTGAATTAAGAGATCAAGTATTTTCAAAAGTCACTAATTTATTACAACGATTATTTTGAATAAGGATTTGGAAAAAAATTAATGCTTTGTTCAATTTCAACACTTACAAATAATGGAAAGACAAAAACATTTCCCAAAGAACAAGAAAAAACACCCCGAATTTGAGTTACAGGAGATTTTTTATCCAATTTATAAGCAAAAGAGAGTGATTTGAACATATTTTATTCAAGTGAGTGATAGCCACATTTGAAAATTTATCCAGCAAATTTTGTGTACAGACCACTCTATCAAGGCTTTTCCAGACATAATTAAATACCCTTTTTATAATTTTTAAAAATTACAATGTGTAGAGATCTGTATAAATTTCAAAACACACTCCTTAACTCTTAGGGTTGACAAAATCCTTAAAAAAGACAACTTTTCCCCCTAAACATCTAGGATCGATATTTTTAACAAGGACAATACTTACATAGATTCGGTTTTTGATCCCACCTGTAGATTATGCGGTCAAGATTCAATCTTATAGAATCTTGCTTACATCAGCTTATGTCATAAATTCCATAACATTTAATTCACACCACAAAGTCTTTAAGTGGGGTCAAAAATCATATCTATCTAAGTCTCTCTTTTTTAACAATATCCGGTGGAGATTTTAACAAAATGGTATAGACACCTTTTAATATAAAGCACATCCAAATATAACATTGCTGTTTCATTATATTCTCTTTCCTTTTTGTTTTTTTTTTTTTTTTTGCATAAATAGTTCTGTCAGGTATTTATGAAAACTTTTTTTGGCGTCCCTTCAACACAGAATTGACAAAGAACGCACTATTTTATCTATTTATTGCCAAGGATATCAATCATAAAAATATAATACCATGCGTACAAAGTGTAGTAAATTTTGTACAAACGTACTGGGTTTTACACGATATATTGATGCTCTTAGGCATTAAGCACAATTGCGCTCTCATTGCGAATCCTCTTAGAAAACACCATTTTTTAAAAGGAACATATTTTAGGCACATTTCGAAGACACTTTCTAAAATCAGTACACATGGTAAAATCTTATCAAATCACAACTTTCTAATTTTAGATTCTCGATCGAATTTGTTTCATTTTTTTTCGGATCTAGTGACATTTTAGCGACTTTTATTTGTCACTTTGTATAGATGTACTATTTTGAAAATTGTTCCGAGTTACCACAAGATTTTTTCTTCTTTTTTTGAAGGCTGTCTAGTTCGAAGAGCAAAGTGAGTAAGAAGGCAAAAATCACAAAATTGGCTTTGATACATCCTTAGATAATAAATTTCAAAATACAATGCGGGCAATTAATTTTCCAAGGGCAAAAATGAATGTATAATAATTACCATACAAAAATAACATGTTGTATTCCTACACAAGGTTTCCTTTATAGGTCAGACAAGTTGTAATGTCTGATACATCAGACAATTTAATGACATCCGTTTATTTTTCTGCCAACTGCCTCACATACATTGCATTAGTAGTATTGTAAGTCAGACAAAACAGTCGAGGAAAGTTCCAACTGTAAGTGACACTATCTAAAAACAAAACCGCAAAAGCTTAAAGATGGTAGAAGGATAAATTCACAAAATAAAAAAGCCGACTGCTAGAGAGATTTGGAGGAGGGGTGAAATTTTTGCGGGAAAACTTTTTGGGCTAATTTCTTAAACTGTAATTTAAAGAAAAAGAAAAAAGTTTCTTAAATTGTGATTTTTTTTTTTTTTTTTGTATTCTAAAAGTAGAAAGGTTGCATTTGGAAAAAGCAACCTAAATGTCACTTAAGTTGCTTTTTCCAAATGCAACCTATTGTCAAATATTATAAAAAAAAATAAAAATTGTACATTATTTTAGTTATTAGGTTGATTTTCTTTTGTTTATGTAAGCTGTTTTAGGGATTTTTTTTCTTGTGGTTTGGAATTTAGAATTTAGACTAATAGAAGAAATGAAAATAAATTGAAATATTATAAATTAAAGCAAGTAGAAAAAATATGAAAACATTTTAAAATTAAGAAATTACATAAAAAAATTAGAACATTGAATATTTTAAAATATTTTGTGTTCTTTTAAATTTGTTATGTTATTTTGTCTAGATTTTCTTCTTCTCTTCTTTGTGTTCTAATTTGATATTGGGATTGGTCTACTTAGTAAACCATGTGGTTAAAGGTATATTTTAATAATAGTGAATATATTTATTTATATTATTTAATATGTGATTTATTTCAAATGTTTAATCTATACCTGTATATTTCATATTGTATATTAGCTAATATTTATATATTCCATGTTTCTTTTTTATATTAAAGTGGTGATAGCTTATTTTTATATTGCATGTTTGTAATAGTTTATTTTGAGAATTTAATACATTTTTATTATTTTTAATATCCATGTTCAGTATTTTTCGTACAAATAATTGTTTTAGCAATTTGTATCTGGTTTAAATAAATGTTAATTATTAGACGCGATGTATGTTTATTGAATACATTGATAATTAATGTTTGGATAAATAAGTGAATGATTTATACTTGTTAATATCCACATATCTATTCGGGTTTAATTAATTTTTTATGTTAAAAAAGTGTTATTTACTTATGTTTTTGTTCATTTTTATCTCTCATAGAATGCATGTTAAGCTTAGATGGATTTAATATGCATATGAATTTAGTTTTTTTAGTCTATGTATTAAATTTTTAAATTTTATGTTAGTTTAGACAATTAAAAAATTGAGGGCAATTAGTACATTTTACTATTCCTTTTAGATGAAAATTTTAAATTCATTAATTTTGGTGGATAATTTGTGGATAAAATAAAGGGATTAATAACACTTTGCTCCTCTGAACTGGGTGAGTAATTACACTTTGCCTCCTATACAAAAATAATACACACTATACCTCCAATGATAATATTCATCATTTAAAAACTTTAACATTGTGTTTGGATGGAGGGATTTGGGTAGATTTAATTTGTAACCTAATCCTTAATAACTTATCCAAACAAGTTAATTGATTTAGTTGTGGATTTAAAATTAACCACAATT
Organism: Cinchona pubescens; assembly: GCA_025175665.1. Classification (NCBI taxonomy): domain Eukaryota; kingdom Viridiplantae; phylum Streptophyta; class Magnoliopsida; order Gentianales; family Rubiaceae; genus Cinchona; species Cinchona pubescens. The sequence continues at coordinate 407,449 of JANKKI010000269.1, read as the reverse complement.
GAGAGTGTGATTTTAATGGTAAAATGAGAGGATTTGAAATTCACCCAAATTCAGAGTGCATTTCAAATCCACTTAATTTAAATCCATTAATTTCAAATACTTCCTTCAATTTAAATCCACACATCCAAACACAACCTAACATCATTAAAAAATTCTACTTAATTGACTGAAATACCCTTAATGTTATATTTCAATTTTTTATGTATTTAATTTTAATGTTCTACCACTACAATTAAACATTCAAATTTGAAATATTTTGTCTACTTTCATGCATTTTGGCTACTTTTAAATATTTTATATACTTTCTAAATTTTAAAATGTCCCCATATTTTTTGTACTTACTTTATTTTATAATATTTTAATTTATTTTTATTTTCTTCTATAATTCTATTTTCTAAATTTTAAATCATAAAAAAACCCCTAATACAACTTAAACAAACAAAACAAAATCAACCTAACAAGCAAAATAACGTAATTTTTTTAAATGTCTGACAATAGATTGCATTTGGAGAAAACAACTTAAAGGTCGTGAAAGCGCCCTTTAGGTTGCTTTTTTCAAATGCAAATTTTCTTACTTTTAGAATACAAAAAAAAAAAAAAAAAAAAAAAAATACCTTCACAATTTAAGAAACTTTTTTATTTTCTTCACAGTTTAAGAAATTAGCCAACTTTTTGCTGCCAAATTTTTTAGCCCCGCTTAATCAAGCACCAATCTCATTTAAGTCAATTTAGTTTGTAGTAAAATTTAAAGCAAATGATCTAGATATTTTTTTTTCCCTGTTTCTATATTTTAATCATCTTATGAATAGAAAATTCCTTTTAGAACAATTGATTTTTCTTAAAATTTAATCATAATGATTCTTTGGAGGTAAATCTGAAGAAAAACTTAATTATAATTTAGAGGTAGATTTTCTCCACATATTGGCTTTGATTAAATGGATCTTCGTAAATTTTGTCAATCTTAATATATTTATTAACAAGATGTTATGGAATTATCTATTTGATTAACCGCTTCTCAATTGCTATTAGTATAATCAAAAAAATATTTTAAATTATTTGGGCATGTATTAATCCACAAAGCTACACCATAAGATAATTTTCTTATAGAAAGACACAATTGTTACATTAAATTATACTTTTTAAATCATTAATGATAAAATCTAACGAAGATATATAAATGACTTAAATGAGACTAAATTGAGTAAATCACTATTGGATTAGCAAAAAATTTACGATTAAAATAAATTGTATTTCAATTTTTCAACTTATTTTGGTAATTAGTACTAAATATTTTTCTTAAAAGATCTTGGATTTGAAACTCTACACATATATTTTTGCTAAGAAGTAGTACTTATGTATAAGGAGGAGTCAAATACCAAATTAAATTCAAAAATCAATTAATTGTATAACTCAATTTTAATTTTGTAATCAATTTTCAATTTTAAAATTCGTTCTGACTAATTAACTAATCGAGTTCCAATAACGAATTTCAAGATTTTAATCTGGAAGTAAAAATTATCGTGAATACAATTACCGCATTCATATAGATCTTATTGTTTCTTTATGCGTGTTTGGAGTGCCAGAGAAAATATGTATTTTATAAATATCAGGGAAAATTATTCTATTAGTCCCTCCTCATATTACTTATTTGTATTTATTAAGTCATCATTTTGAAATGACGATTTTTAGTTCCTCACAGATGTAAAGTATCATATTTCGATCCATAAACCAAAATCCGAAAACTTTTTGGCCTGAATTAATCTTGTGCTTTTCACATGACATATTTTTCAAATACAAAATGTACAAACTCATTTTTTCTTCCCAATACAAAGCTCGAGCATTAGATTAAGTTATAAAATTTGAGAAAAAATATCACAAGTCAGATCTTAAAATGATACTAAATACAAACAAATACAAATCCATTGCTAATTAATTACTTACTTCTTGTCCTTCACATTAATAAAATATCACAAGTCAGTTCTTAAAATGATACTAAATACAAACAAATACAAATCCATTGCTAATTAATTACTTACTTCATGTCCTTCACATTAATAAAACATTTTACTCATACGAATTTTTGAATTTAAGATTTTCACGAAAAATATATTATGTGAATAACACATGATACATTATTCAAAAAAAAAAAATCCAGAATTTGATTCATCAATCAAAATTTAACGTTTTACATTTAAAGGGTAGTTTTCCCTAAATATTAATTCAATAAGTATATGTATACAACTAAAGTGAAAAGCATATAACTTTAATCTTGTGCAAGTTACAATTATTGATAATGTACATATGTGTAAGGTTATATTATTTATTTTCTAAGATACTAGTCAAAAAACTTAAAAGTAAAAAGCTTTAAAATGACAAAAGGGTAATATAACATAAGGAAAAAGGCTGACTCTCTGAGGGTGTGTTCGTTTGGATTGAAAATATTTTCTTGAGAAAAATATTTTTCTTGGAAAATATTTTACATGAAAAAGCCTATTTTTCATACAATTTTCCGGTGTTCGGTTGACAAAATGAAAATATTTTGAAATAAAAAAATTTAACGGTTTTATCTTTAATTTTATGAATACAAGTTAAAAAAACTTATAATCAATGGTAATAAATACCTTACAAGTAATTGTAAATAATAAAAAATTGATTTTGTTCAAAATTAAATGATAGTACAATATAGTAGTAAAATATGCATAATGATAGTTATATTAGTGTGGGACCCATAATTGAGAGAAAAACAAATGAAAAAGAATTAAAAACGAAAATAAGTTTAGCAAACAAAATTCTAAAAGTAAGTATTTGAGGTTTAGGGTGTGTTCGTTTGAATTGAAAATATTTTCAGGAAAATATTTTTTAGAAAATTTTTTGGTGCCAAATACCGGAAAATATTTTCCACTGAAAAATATTTTTCAATTTTCCTTCCTCTGGCTGAAAATAACTTACGAAATTTTTGAATGTAAGTTATTTTCCGGATAATTCAAGAGTGACATTAAACCTCAAATACTTACTTTTAGAATTTCATTTGCTAAACTTATTTTCATTTTTAATTCTTTTTCATTCGTTTTTTTCTCAATTATGGGTCCCACACTAATATAACTATTAGGTATGAGATAGTGTTATAAGATATTTGAAATATGTTGTCAGGAATTTGGTTAATTTTTACTAATCAAAAAAACTTATAAAAAATTTATTACCATTGTTATAAGTTTTTTTAACTTGTATTCATAAAATTAAAGATAAAACCGTTAAAATTTTTTATTTCAAAATATTTTCATTTTGTCAACCGACACCGGAAAATTGTTATGGAAAATAGACTTTTTCATGTAAAAATTTTCCAAGGATTAAGAAAATATTTTCAATCCAAACGAACACACCCTTAATGTCACTCTTGAATTATTCAGAAAATAACTTACACTCAAAAATCCCGTAAGTTATTTTCAGCCAGATGAAGAAATTTGGCACCAAAAAATTTTCTGAAAACTATTTTCCTGAAAAGATTTTCAATCCAAACGAACACACCCTCAGTCTCAGTGATAGACCAACGGTACAAGTGAAGCTTGGATGGAGCAGACATTTTTTGCGGGAAAATTTTTCGCTGTCAAATTTTTTAGTCCCGCCTAATCATAATAAGGGCCAATGTGTTCATTTTAAGTTAATTTAATTAGTAGCAAAATTTTTTAGATGTTAATTTTTAAAAAAAAAAATCAGAAACTTAAACAAATGAATTGCAAAATATTTTTCCTTCTGTTTTTTATATTTGACATCTCATCAAAATAAAATAGCAACCAATCCTTTAGCATAAAAAATTTTCTTAAACTTTAATCTTAATTGTACTTGGAGGTAAATTTAAGAAAAACTAATCGTAATTTAGAGATAGATTTTCTGTATATTGGTTTTGATTAGATGGGTGGTTAGGTGCAAATTTTGTAAATTGAAACATATTTATTAACAAGATGTGTTGTAATCAATTATGGAAAAATATCTTTTTATTCTCTTATCTTTAGAAAAATTAATCAATCTAATGTTTATGACATAAATAGCAGACAAAATAACGAACCAAGACACATGATAATCACGTGGCATTAACCGGCAATATATGTGTTTTGACTTCCTCCATTAGTTTATCTATAATTTTTTCATTACAAGTTTAAGGTTAATTTCTTTTTTTTTTAAAGGATGGATGAACAAATTGATCTTTGTGATAATAAGAAACCAGATTGATCGATATCTTTAACACAAGAGAACAAATTGGATTTTTTTTCCATCATTTATTTTTAATTCTTATAATTTATTGGTCATAAATTCACATATCTTAAAGATAAGAAAAGAGGTAAATTTTTTTTTTTTAAAATAACAATATATGCATACAACTAAAGATTATACATGACTTTGACATCCTATAAGCTACAAGTACTTATAATGTATATATGTGTAAAACATATTATTCATCTTATGAATAATGAGTAAATAAACTAATAGATAACTATGCATAGTAAGAAAATATCATGAAATTCACAGTTGTCAGCACTTGATTGAATGTTTGATACCTTAGACTTTACAGCTTGTCTGAATGTGAGAAGTTTCATTCCTCTGTGACCCTAAAAAGTTTGTCAAGTGACGTATCTGGGGTTTATTAGGCATATAAAAAAATGTATTGGAGATGAAGCTTGTGAAAAAATGGAAAATCACCATATTAGTCTCTCACATTACATAATTGTATTTATTGAATTCATCACTTTTAAAATCATGATTTTTAATTCCTCGCAAATGTAAAATGTCACATTTCAGTCCCTGAATCAAATTTTGGACACTTTTTGGTTTGAGCTATTCATATGACATAATTTTTTAGAGAAAATTCGATAAGTCACCTTTCCCTCCCAATACAAAGCACAGGCATCAGATTGGGTCGTAAAATTTAAAAAAAGTAGGTTTTATGAACATAATCCAATTGAAAGGTTATGAGTCAACTGTAGAGTATAAAATCTCTAAATTGACATGCATCGAAAGCTTTTCTTCTATCATTGTGGCAAGTAAGCAAAATTAAAGGTGTCGTGCACTGATGATAATCTTAGAGAATATTCTACGGGTATGAAAAATATGAAATAGGTGATTGATTAGTAATAAGTTTGTATTAGGTTTGTATTTAAATGTCATTTCAAGAATTGAATAGAGGTATGTTTTCCCAAATTTAGAATCCAATTTGATGCTCGTACTTTTATTCAGATGGAAAAACGAGTTTTTAAATTTGCCTTGAAAAAATATATCATGTGAATGGCACATGACTAATCCAAACCAACAAATATCTGGGATTTAGTCTAGGGACCGAAATGGAATGTTTTTACATTTGCGAAGGATTAAAAATCATCATTTCAAAATAGAGGGATTAAATAAATACAAATAAGTAATGTTAGGGGCTTATTGAATGATTTTCCCTGAAAAAGAAATGCAACCTTTTCAAAATGTAGGAATTGTAATACTTCATTTCAAATTTGAAGCACTAAAATAAGTATAAAGTGAAAATGTGAATGATTAAAAATTGCAAAAACAGGCCTAGAATTAATTTAACAATCTAAAACTATTTACGGTACCAAACATCCACATCTGGTTCCCTCATTATGAGCACATTATCTAGCCAAAACTAATCGAGCCCCATACAAATTTTACATGGTCTTATCTGGAACATTTGCATCAATTTATTTTTTTATTTACAAATACATCTGCTCCGGGCCTATTCATCTCCTGCACAATCAGAATCACAAATTCACCTAAGATGAGCAAAGTGGTTCTTGATTTCTTTTTCTTTTTTTCTTTTTGTGTTTTGATCTTCTCTAATTATTAGCAAATCATATTAATTTGCAAATAATATGATTCTTTAATTAAAATGGTTCTTGATTTCTATCTTTTTGTGTTTTGATGTTCTCTAATTATTAGCAAATCATATTAATTCTCAATCTTTAAAACCACGAAGCTGTGACAAGAAGATCCAAAAGAAATGTTTTCATAACCAAATTCCTGACAACATATTTCAAATGCAAAACTTAACATTGTGCTTGAGCTGCAAGAACTAGTGTTCAAGCAACTTTCAGCTATGTAGACCACATCTCGAGCTCAAGCAACTTTCGGCCATGTATACATTTAGACCACATGAGAAGATGTACACCCAAGCCACAACACATGCATCAACAAATCTACTAAACCCAAACACAAGTCCACGAATTGTCAATATTCTATATCCAACCTAAATAATTCTAGCATCAAATAATGCTAATATTGCTTTTAATAAGAGTATAAATTATGGCAACAGACTGAAGGATAGAAATCTCTTCCTACCATGAAATTTGTAGAGTACACATAGGTGGTATTCAACCGTTCGGACTTGTATTTAGACATCCTACATTCTACACAGCGAAATTCAAAATTCTGGTTGTTGCCAACTACTTTTGACTAGAATAATCTCCAGATTTGATATCAGATTTGACTTTAGTTCTCAATTATTCTTCATCAAATACGTCATGTGGATGATTTGTAATAGTCATCATTCGCCCTATTTTAGGAATTTTCCACACTCCATTCTCAGGCCACATAGGAACAAATACATCATTGTCTTCCATGTCTTTCTCCATCTGCATCAAACAACAAAAAGACATTAGATACATAATAAATCTAGTCATTGAAAGTAATGCAGCCAGACACATAATAACAAAATGTTAAATAAAATAGATAACTGAAATCTTGATTTCTCCTAGAGGATAGAGTTTATTCTGAGAATGTCTCTAAATGCCTGGATAGAGTGTACAAAGAGAATGTTTAAGCTGGTAAATCTGTTAAATTGTCCGCTTGTCCCTGCAAATAATTCATTTTAGTTAAGAAACCTACTCAGGTATCGCATGTTGCTTGAAAAAAAGGCTAAAGCGACTTGGCAATCATAACAGATTTGACCAAATTAGACTTCATTTTTCAAAAAATTGAGCAATCAATACTACTGCTTACTCACCTTTATCATTGCAATATAGCTCATTTTAAAAGCCTGAAAATCTTCCTTCAACAATTGAAATTGTTGTTGAGACCTGCATCAGAAGTCTATTAGTTTTTTCCGCCATATCCTCTCTAACCTAAGCCTAGAAATGGAATAAAGCATCAAAGAAGTAATTGCCATTCTCCTACCAATCATCAACCTAAAAAAAAAAAAAAGAAAAGAACACTATCACCTCATTTAGAATATTTATCAACTTTATCAGAAACTAAACAAAAGTCACATTTCCATGCATCGTTATTTGAGGAGTGATAAATCACCCTTGTTTTTCTAAATATTACAAGCTAAGTGAAGACACCAATCCCTACAAAATTCACATAGAACTCTTATTCGGTTTTTCACTCAAAGGGAAGTAAAGCATGACCTTCTTTGTCATGACCCAAATTCTAAATCATCAATCATAATTTTATGTAATGAATTGGTATTTAGTGAATAGATGTGCTGGTTTTGATACACTTATGCATCGGGGATTTCAACTCAGTAATAAACAATATTCAAACCTTTAGACACTAGATTCTTATTAATTCATTAAATTCAGCTATTGTTATTAATTTCTTGTAACTTATTGGCATTTGTAGAACAAGGGGAGCTCTTTTGTTCCATGCATTGTTAATAATGAATGTTCAAAGTCATATATGCACTCAAGTGACTAGACCCTAGGGCAGGTGTCATACATTTGCGTCAATATTTACTTCCCGCTTTAAATCAAATTTCTAAACTACATGATAAAAGAGTTAAAATAAACAATCATAATCAAAAGGTTTTCCCTCGCCACTGTGTACAAACCCTAGAGGTACTGTTTTCTATTTTACATATCCTATTCTTTGCAGTTACGCCTTAAAAACTAGGAAAGCAAACCAATAGAACTTCAACTACTCTAAAATAGCTTCCATTCCTGTTAAACAGTTTATGTTAATTAACCGAATACCAATTATGCAAAAAAGAAAAAATCTTGGTACATAGTAAATGATTCTATGGTATGCTTCATGCATAGTACATATATAGTACGTGATTATCTAATTTCAGAAGGTAACGACACGAACTTATGTAATAGCTCCAAAGTTGCATGAGAAAGTACAACAAAATCTTTTCTTATATACAGCATATGATAACAAATGCAGCTTAATACTTTAAAACAAAATCTTTGAACATTCTTATACAGATGAATAAAAATGATTAATTGTAATGTAATGAGCAAAATATGACACTGGGACTTTCAAATTGCAACAGGTTACCACAATAGTAAAGATTTGCTGCAATTGCCATACGACATGTCCACCACCACCCATCACACAGAGAGATAGAAAAAACTCATAAACCACTTTCAATATTTACATCTCCAAAGAATACATGCACAAACTCATAGGAGGTAAGCAGATAATGATAGAAGGAGAAGCGATTGATAACTAACCCAGTAAGGTCCTTGGACTTGATGAGATATCTAAGGTGATCACAATCACTTTTAACATTGCCCAAACCTAAGCTGCAAAAAGATGAATCAAATAAAAGACAATTTCTTTCACAGAAACATTTTTATTAAAGGGCATTCATGAGAATGGTAAGTGCACATACACTAAACTCTTCATGTTGGATAGTCTAAAAACTCTTCCAACTGTCTCAAGCAATTACTAAACATGTGTCTAGAAGATATCAAATATGTGCATATCCAACCGTTTAGAGAAAAAAATTAGGCCACGATGATGAGAATGGATACCAAAACATGTTAGAATGATTCACTTACTAGACAAGATAATAGAGAGTACAAATTTCATGGAAAATAGTACTCCCTCTGTCCCATTTATATTGTCACACTTCCCATCTTGGGATGTCCCAATAAAAATGTCACGTTACCTAAAATGAATTATTTGCTTTGTTGAAATTTCCAATTTATCCTTCCAAACATTCAAAATATTCTCAACTCCAATAACCAATGAGCCCCAATAATCAATTCATCATCCCTCTTTTCTATCTTCTCTCTCCCTCCTCCCAAGTAAATCTCTCCAATTACAATTATTTGTCATTTAATGATGTCAAGTCAATTCAACTTAATAAGGGCATTTGTGAACATTTGATAGAAATTTATAGTTACGTAAAAATTTGTGCAAATGTGTAAGGTGACAATTATATTGAGATGAAGGGAATATATAAGTACATAAATTGTTTTTCAAGAAATGAAAAAAAAAAAAAAAAAGTGTATAAAACATGAGATTGTACTATAAATGAGTGCATACATAATCTTTTGGATACATACTCTTAAGAGAATTTTCAAAGAAATTGTTCAACAGAAAATCATGTGGAAAAACATGAGATGTGATAAGTTTTAAAACTATTTAAAAGGACATTATGGAATAACATTAAGTGATATCACATGCTCTTACTTATATTTATAGATGATATGTATTGAAATTGTCTTTATGTAAGTGAAGTTTCAAAAAATTTGTCTCTTATACACATCTAGATGTGTATATAAGTTAACAACATTTGGAAAGAAAAATTATTGACTTATGTTTTATTTTATCTCCATATGTGGAGAAAGTGGCATGAGAAACAATGTCAAGGCTTATAAAAAAATGTCTCAGAATCCAACTTGCCGACAAATACCTATTATGTTTTGTCTCTTATACACATCTCCTTTCATGCGATAATAAGATAATTTAGGAATAATTAACTTCATAATTCAAACAGGGAAAGGCGACAATATACATTTTTACAAGTTACTACCGCACTGTCTAGCGAATATTGTCTTCTTTTGATATACCTACCTAAAAACATAAATAAGTTAGATAGAGAAAGAAAAAAACGTTACCCAGCAGACATCAAATAAAGCCTGTTAACCAGGCACAAACATTGGTCATGCTCAGCATCAGTATCCATTTTTTCCCTGCAAGTATAAGAATAATAGAAAGTCACCTTCTAGTTATTATGAATTTTTTAAACCTCCTTTGAAACTAAAACAATCTGGGATGGGGCCTCGTTAATTAAATCAATTAATCAAACTATTCTACTCACAACAAAACATTCTGCAACTCCGTCATCTTTTCTTCAATATGTTGAATGTTTTCGTCAATGAATTTGGCCCTGTATTCAGACCGTCTTTTATATGCACGCATTTCCATGGTCTTACAGAAAACTTTATTAACCAAACCCTTCCATACACATAGATAATAGCAAACATATTAGAATTATTCCAAAAAAGTAAAGAAAGAAAAATAAACAATTAGGACTCCACAAACTAACCTCTCTAACCATATTTCGGCAGTATTCTGCATATGGCTTAGAGTACTTTTCGTCCTCTTCTTTCAGCTTCTTGTAACTTGCATGAAATCGGTAAGGTAAGTCATAGATCACTACAGCTTCATCGTCCTCTTCAGGCTCTGAGTATGATTCTTCTGCGCCTTTTCCTCCTTGTCCCTCTCCTTTTGTGGTTACTACTTCCTTCTTCCCTTTAGACATGGAGGAGCTTTTGCGCTTTCGTTGCTGTCGTCGTGTTTGTGAGGCTGCTTCTTGATGCTGCTTTGGTTGCCTCAGCTTCTGGCCCTCCGTCTCCATAATTTTCTTTTCCAACTAGTCAAAACAGAATTTGTGTAAACTCAATGAAGAGAATGAACATGGATTGGGAGGAGGGGGACGTGCTGAAAACCAGTGCAAGATGACAACTTCAGAAGGTTAAAGAGTGTCCATTTTGAGGATTGCCCACATACCCCGATCAGCTGCTCAAAGACCTTTTTGTATAAATTCAGCTCTCTTTCCAAACACTCAACATCTGCCAGACACCTGCAACAAATAGTTTCATGTCCCATCCCATGCATCAGAGCATTTGAATAACACCACCACCCCCACCACTGTTTAGTTCTTTTCTTAATTTTTCCTTTTTCTTTGAGCAGAGGAAGTGGGAGGATCATAAAATAATTACATAAACAAGCCAATTAGAGATTAACAGTTAACTAGGTAAGTGGGTAAGAGAGCAAGACTTTCAGTGACAATTGTTACAGACAAACAATTACCATACCTACAACTTCAGAACAAGTAGACAAAAAACTGAATAATTCTTAGTGGATCCTTCGTTTATGCATCTTTAAAAAGCCCTGTTTGTCTTTTTGAATTCATTAAATACACTTGAGAAAAAAGAAAGATGTTTAAGTTTTTTTATTTTTCCACAGTTGGGAACATCCCTTAGCAATAAAAGAAGGATAGTCATTACTATTATATAATGGAAGAACCTTTATGGTGCTTTTCTAAAAAAAGACTAATTCATGCCAATAACTTCCACAACTGTATCCAATTCAATAGCTTTTCATAACCCTCTATTTAATTTAAATTTACTTTTTACTCTTTTCCTACAATTGTGCTTGTGTGCCAATAGGACCAGTGAATATAAATACAGAATAAAGTCAAGAAATCCTCAAAGAGAAAACAAAAACTAAGAGTTAAATTATAACTGAGGGTCAAAAGCATGTAAATCTATCAGTGATGAGCTTGAAAGGATATCATTTGCTAATTCCAAAAAGCACAAAGAACAATAACTTTAGTCTAAGCATGTTTAGAGGCTGAGATTGATGCTCAAGCATCCTCAAAATTCTGTTCTAATCGCAGAATCCAAGTACTGCTTTATTAAGTCGAAATCTTCTTATTTTTGAGAATTCCATTGCATCAGAAATTCCGTTATCTTAAGAAGGTTGATGCGATCAACAAATTTCAAATTTACTCAGAAAACCAAGTAGCAGAGGACAAAGAAGCATGCAGACGTCTTACTTATCAACTTTCGCTATTTCAACTCGTCAAATATTTCACTGATGGCGAAGATTCGAATAATCAAATCTTGAATGGGCAATGTTAAAAGTGATTGTGATCACCTCCTCTCCAGAGATCATGATATCTCATCTTCAGAATTATTATTAAATATATTTTGGAATATTTCATAGCTAAACTTTCGCAGTTTATGCTTGTAGTGATATTGAAATTACAAAAACTAACTCACTCAATAATAAGAATGACAGAGAGAATAAAAGCTGTAGCATATCCATGCTATGTTGCAAAAAGCCGTGTAATTTGATTTGAAAAAAGATGGAGAAATTGTTAGATGAAATTACGGAATAGTACTTATAGAAAAGACCAGAAAAAGAATTAGATTTAGAATTAGGTTGCAGAGAGTTTAAAAGGATGTGATAAATACATGTTATGTAAGAATTTTACAGTTCAAAATAAAAATAAAACATAAGTCTTCATCATACCGTTGAATCTATGTGTTTAAGTTGACTTTCAAGATCAAACAAACAAGACATTCTATATAAGATTATTTGATTTCATCAAATCAGTAAAGTATCCCCATCATAGACTATAGTACTTCTGCTTCATCCACATGCCGCTTTTATTCCTTCTACCTCCCTTGTTGACCAAACTCTCGGGTGTCTTCAACTTTTTTTATTCCTTCAACTCCTAATAATTCTCAGTTTTCCGAGTTCTCTACCAATTCACACTTTAGGTCATGACATTATATGCACCTAATGCACCACACAAAGAGTCAAATTGTCCATTTAAACTGAGCACCTGACCCATGATATGAAAATCCCAGTGCTATACAATCTGATCAAAAGCAGAAACTTTACGTGGAAATTTTAACTTCAATTTGCTTACATCCTATTAACCTCAATGCTCAATTAAAACAAAAGAAGATTTATGGCAAACAACAATGTAAGTCATAAAAGTACTTACAAGATGCTACGACACTTCATATCCAAGCTGGCAAGACATTTGCTTACATCCTATTAACCTCAATGCTCAATTAAAACAAAAAGAAGATATATGGAAAACAACACTGTTAAAAGTACTTACCAGATGCTAGGACCCTTCCTATCCAAGCCGGCAAGACACAAAAAAACCCGATAACAGAGTTTCTTAGCTCCAATGCTGTCAACACAAAAACAAAAAACAACAACAACAATTAGCATCCCAATAGAAAATATTAAAAATAAATGGCATGCCATACTAGCTTTAGTACAAAAAATGGTAAAGCAAGCTCACCTAAACCAAAACTTGGGTTTTTTTTTTTTTTTTTTTTTTTAATTTGAAGGGAAATAATTAAAAATTGACTCAATTCTTAAAAGCTTACTCGCAGCCTTATCATAATCCATATTACCAGTGATATAATGCCAAAAAAGTAAGCAATTTTATCCATGGAATTAATAATATTTCATTCATATAATTAAGCTAGTAAGATTGAGCATACCCCCTAAAAATTGACTCAATTCTTAAAATCCCACTCTCAGCCTTATCATAATCCATATTGTCATCTTCCCTGTCCCTGCAATAAGGTAAAAATTACCTAACTTAGATTAAATATTATCCAAAAATTATTCTAAAATCAATACAAATTTTTTATACAAAAAGAATTAAAAAAACGCACACAATTTTCTCCAATTCTTTGAAATCCGTCTCCAGGAGTCCATTCAGAAGAGCAAGAAATTCTTCGAGAATTTCCAGTTCGCGCGGGATGCTTTTGAAGACCTCCTCCTCGAAGGCTCCTTCCTGTTTAACATAAATAAATAAATAAAAAAAATGACAACACTTCAACTTTCGGTTAAAAAATAACAGCGGATACTGATGACTGTCTCTTATCGAAGAGTTGCCTCTCCAGGAAAGGGCCGAGCTCTTCCTCAAACTCCGCATGCTTCCATAGCTTACGCTTTCTCGCCGCTGCTGGTCCTCGTTTTCCGTCTTTAGCGTCATGTTTCGTTCGGCTTCCCCGATAGCTAATTGATGCTTGGCCAAACTAGAGTTTGCATATGACATAGTATTAAAAATTTTGGTCAAATTACGGCTTATCCTCGGGTTTATTTATAGGGTTTGTTCAACTGGTGTAGAAGATGTTAAAATTTTAGGTTATTTACCTGTTTGGCGAAACTACAAATCGATTCTTATTGCAAGCAGAGTAGGTGAAAAGACCCAAATGCCCAAACACTTTCAAAATATCATCTCCCCAAGCTCCTCCCCAAAATTTTTGATTGGGGAAGACAAAATAACTTTTCGGTGAGCACAATTAATAAAAATTCTTTTAATTTCATAAATAGTTTTTGACAATAACAATATTTGAGTTAATCTTATTTTACACGAATATTTTTAATATTATAATTGTTTTGACTGTAACTTATATTTGAGTTAATTTTTTTTTACACGAATATATTTTATACCATTAGGTGTATTTGCATTCATTATTTATATTACACATTAAATGTTATTTAAATACATTTATCGTATATTCATATGCAGTACCATAGAAAATTTCCTACACATATTGTGTAAGAAAGATTATTCAATAATATTTACTTAACAAATAGAAAATTTCCTACACATATTGTGTAAGATATATTATTCACTAATATTTACACCCCAACTGTAAAACAGAATGGCTCTTCTAATCTCAGAAAAGGAAGAGATTTGTTGAATTTAATTGATAAAACACCTGATGTCCTGTCCTCTCAAAACGATTGTCCATGAAACAACAAACTTTTGTTGTTTAAATGGTAACATAACTCTAGTTATAAATAAATTACCAAATATTATCAAAGAATTATTAATATCATCATCAGAAACATTTAGAGCAATTATAAGAACATATAATAATCATCTTATATTTTTTCTTTAAGAGTTAAGTGTGATAAAAATTTAGCACGGATAAATAAAGGTGTGTATATATTTAGAGTGCATGGACATGTCTATCTTTTCATAAATTACGGATTTGGACCAAAAGAAAGTTACTCTAATAATCTTCAATTCTATTATTATGACACTGATTATGAGCTATTTAATCGTTTGCAAGCCTATTCAAAATTGACAGAATTAGTGCTTTCTAAACTCATGAGTGTACCTGAGTAAAATCTTTATGTTAGATTTTTTAAAAGTTTAAGCATTGTCCAAAATTTAGACAACTATCAAATTTTTCTTTGTGCCAAATTAGGTGTGAGATCTCAAATTTTTAAGGTTTGAATTTTCTTTAGCAAATTTATATTTCAAATAATTTTGAAGGATATGATATATTTTACAAATTGGATTTGATTAAATTTACGGAAAGTTTATGGGATCAAATGTGATTTCAAACTTTATTTATTTCCCATTTTGAACAACTAAAAAATTTAGGGGTTTAAGATGCAATTCTTGATTTTTGCACAAAGAAAAAATAACTGTGACAACGTTACTTAGAATCAGTATGCTACCTGACAAAGGTAGAATGGTTTTTTTTGTATAGGTATGCGGTGAGTTTAACCACTTGGAAAAATCATACAAATACACAAACTCTATATAAAAACCCCACCTTACACCAAAGAAGAAAGAAAATAATCTAGAACTAGAAGGTTGAAAAAATGTTGTAAGAAGGCAAGAACAAAGACCCTTTTTTAAGAGTTAAATACAATAAACTCCCTTAAAATTTGGGTTGTTTTACACTAAATCTCCTAACATTATTTTTTTCTGACTTTACCCCCTTCGTTAGTACATCAGCAATATGACTATTAAAAAGTCAAAAAAAATATTTTTAACCCTAGACGCTACAAGAAAATATAAAATTAACTCCTTAAAGTTTATTATATTTGTCATTTTAGTCCATAATTCTAGTTTTGTGTCAATTAACCTACTTTAGTCATTAATCAATATAAAAATATTGTCAAAACAACTAAAAATATAATGATGCCCACCAACACCAGTGGTTCTTTAAAAATACTAGTTAAAAATATTTAAATATAAAAATTTCCAAAGCACTATTAGTATTTTTCAGTCTTTTCATTATATTTTATTTTCATATAAAAATAAATTTTTAAATATATGAGACTTATCATCTATTAAGTTATATCAGTCTATTTTCTTTTTACTTTTCTTTATGTTTATTTAAAATTATTTTCTTCTTACTTTTTTCCTTTGCTTATATAATTTAGAAAAATTCTACAATTCCTTTTAGGGAATCATTCCCTTGTGTATTAAATACTTTTACAGTACAATATCATATGTTATAAATGTTTGTATTGTATAAGCTTTAAAGCCAAGGGAATGGTTCCCAAAAAGGGACTGTAGAATTTCCTTTTAATTTAACTAATACCTAAATTATACGAAGTAACTTTATTATATAAATAAAAACTTAAATTAAAATAATTTAGATGAAATATAAGAGATAAGCATCAAAAAATTTAAAATTAATTATTTTACCGTAATTTTAAATATTGAAGAAAACATAATTTGAAAATTAGAATATTAATTAATTTTGAGCATATTCCATATATTTTTAACAATATTGATAACATTATTGAATTTTATTTTTATCAATGTATTAAATGTTACAAAACTTACATGAGGGAGTAAAGTGAAATTTTGCTTAAACTTAGGGGGTTTACCACAATTGACCTTTAGGGGTAAATTTGTCTTTTTGAAAAAACCAACGGCAGAGTTATATTTGACTGTTAGTCGAAGGGATTTAGTGAGAAAAAAATAACTTTAGGAAGTTTAGTACAAAATAACCCAAACCTTAAGTGGTATACTGTATTTAACCCTTTTTTGATAGTATTTGGTTATATGAAAAGTATTTACCTCCAAAAATAAAACCCATATATATACATATATATATATATGTGTGTGTGTGTGTGTGTGTGGATTTTCTTGAACTTTTCAAGTACAATTACTTTGTACAAAGTCATTAATATATATAATTGTTCTTTTATGGATTTATATGTGTGTGTGTGTGTGTGTGCGGATTTTCTTGAACATTTCAGGTACAATTACTTAATGTACAAAGTCATTAATATATATAATTGTTCTTTTATGGATTTTTAGAGAATGGTTGGATGAAGTGAATACTTTCATAAGTACTAATTTATTTAATACGTACTCTGTAAGGTGCAAATTTGAAGGATTTATGGCATGATTTCTTGACCTAATTTAAATGAAGAACACTCTTAATGGTTAAAGTTCTTTTGGTAGTTAAAGTTTGAACATGGCTGCGAATTAAAATTTAGACTAATAGCTCAACCATGAACTACCGTCGAACTAGTTAAATAAAGATGAATAACTTTCTAAAATTTGGGAAGACTAACATACCAGTTGAACTTATATAAACATACCAGTAACTAGTAATTAGTATATATATAAATATTACATTTGGATTAAGTATAAACCTATGAAAAGGTATAAGAATATGTATGTAGTGTGGTGATACGAGATGTAAATTGCTTATGTTGCACACTCATTAAGGACACTTTTGTAATTAACCACTATACTTAACTAGTTAACTGGAAAGTCAAGTCATCCCTCGTTAATGCCTATAAATAAGAGGTCCTTAGGCCATCTTACTCATTCATAAATCACACTCAATCCAAGGCATTTTGTCTACTTTCTCTCTCTAACTTTCTATATTCATCCTTTCGTACCGTCTGTAGGAGGTTGCGATGAAAAATCTGAGTTTCCTCCCCGTTTTTGGCTTGTTTTCCTTCCTTTTTGATCTTTTCTCTGAATTTTGTACCTTTCTTCACTTCCTACCGGTTGAATTTTCTGAAAAAAATGAAGAACCGTAATGTTGCCTGTCATGTTAAGAACAAGGAAACAGAAGGTGACAACCGGCATCTCCTGGCCGAAATTGAAGGCCAAAACGAAACTGGAACCTCCACAATAATTCAACACAAGCACGAAAATGTGCTCCAGTTCATTGTCGACCACATGGAGTCTTTCAGAGCCTTCATAGATCAACGGGAAAGTCAAATACCTGTGGGAAACTGACTAGAAACTTCTCGCTCGACAACCGCCCTGGCAAACAAACAGAGCAGGCCATTAATAGCACTGAATTGAGGCACCAAATCCTCCAAATCATATCCTTGGACAAGGCTAAACAATCTCGTTCAGTCAACAGTAGACCAAAGCAGCTAACAATCCATCAGCGCCTCGGTCCAAATCCGAGGGCACAATTTGTTGAAACAACTCGGGGCCCTCCCCAACTATTTTTCAACTATTCAAGAAGCAAAGTCTGGAACTGGAAATCCAAGAGATTTTAAAGAAAAATAACCTGGTGACTCCCGCATCTTTCTTCTCTGAGGCAGAAAGAGATCCATTTACAATGTCAATTAAAATAGAGCCCTTACTTGCTTAGTTCAAACAACCAGACTTGGATAGGTATAAAGGATATTCCGACCCATCTAACCATATCTCCCATGTGGTTGTTGTCAGAGACTTTATGGCTATGGTGATGCCATAAAATGCAATTTTTTCGCCACCACACTTCAAGGTTTGACGCAAAAATGGTTTCCGGAGCTTCCTATGAATGGCCGAAGCTCAATTGCCACATTCCATGACCTAGAGAAGAGGTGATTAGGTCATTTTAGAAGTAAATTAGTGATCTAGAAGGACATCTCGCATCTCATTAATATTAGGCAAAAGTCTGAGGAGTCATTGACCTAATATGTGGACAGATTCAATGATGAGGCTGTCCAAGTTAAAAATGTCGATGAAAAGATAATCGTTGTTGCATTTTGTAGTGGAGTGAGGCCGGGGCCATTCAATGCATAATTGGCTAGAAAAATGCCTACATCATATACTGAGCTTCTTGAAAGAGCCTCAAATCACATCCGGGGTTAAGAATCAAATGGGACAAAGAGAGAGCTTTTCGAGCAGAAAAAGTGTATAAGATTCTAAGAAAAATATAAAACCTCTTAGATTACTTCACCCACCAACTTACTTGCGATTTCGGCAAGCTAGTATGATAATCTCTTTTTATTTTTTTTAATAAAAAAAAAATTTTATTGAAACAATTTGAAAAAGTACACAGGAGCCCTCAATGGGGTTTACACAGTTCTGATATACAATAATAGATAGAGTCTAGTCTAGCTATTCCATATACATATTTAGGAAACCTGAACCATTGTAAGTATTTGTGGATTGGCAAGCACATGCAAGGTTTGCCAAGAAATCTACTCCTTTGTATGCTTCGCGAAATATGTGCTAGAATGAGAAATTTTTGCCTGTTGAAATTTGCCGAATACAATTGATGATTTGATCTAGTCTCCATGGCCTTGAATGGGTACCATTGAGAAACAGAGAGAGAATTTTTGAGTCCATCTCGAAATGAAGATTCCCAATATTATTGACTGTGCAATACTCAAACCTTCAAGAAGAGCCTTTGATTCCGCTCCATGTTTGTGCCAAATCCATAGAAGGATGAAAAAGCATACAAAATCTTGCCACAGTCAATCCTAAGAAGTCCATCCCCAGCGGAAATACCTGGATTACCTCGACCAGCTCCATCAATGTTGAATTTTAGCATTCTAGGTACAGGTGACTGCCAAAAAAACAGTTTTTGGAACCTTTGTGATGGTGCTAAGGGAATTGAAATGAACATTTCCTTTGATAAGCTTTTTATCCTTTTTGCTTGTTGGGAAAGGCTTTGCTTGGGAGAGCTCCTGCAATGAAGTTAAGGTTTGGGAAGTAATTTGTTGCATTGTCAATTTCATGCCTTCAAATTTCGCCATGTTCCTAGCTTTCCACCATTCCTAGCAAGTGATGAAGGGCAGAAGTTTGCATATAGCTTCAAAATGGAAAGATTATCGATCGTATCACCACACTAATTGTCTGGTTAATGAAGCATGAGAACCTGTAAATTGAACAAGGTAGCAAAAAACATCCAAATCTGATTAACATAGTGACATGAGAAGAAAAGGTGCTAAATGGATTCTGAGTGATGCCAAAAAACACATTTTGAAGCTAGTTGGAAGCCCTTCCTTTGTAGGACATCATCTGCGGGTAAGCAGCTATTACGAAGCCTCCACATGAAGATAGAGACTTTTAGAGGAGTATGGGCATTCCGAAAATCATTTTTCTAAACTGTAATGAGTTCTCTGTAGATCGAACCAACTCCTAAGCTATGTAATCATTTTCCTGGTCTGATTATCTCTTTATGGATTCATCTTGGCACTTTTTAAATTCTTCTTGGAGCTCCATAAAGGCGATCATCTTCTTTTCCAATCTTGCATTAGAATTTTCTTCTTGAGTTAATGTAGCTTCCTAACAAGTATAGGATGGCTTGATTTGAACACATCCATAAACCATTAACTGATTCATGAAAACTACTTCAAGTTGAACCATCGACATCGGCGATACTCCAGCAATTTGATATTCAATGCATTGTTAGGGTGCTTCTTGATTCTTGAACCTCTATTAATTCTTGCATATAAGCTCCAAACTGTTCTACCAGGTCATTAAGGCACTTTTTACCCTTGCATTTGCCTCTTCCTGATCGGTTGGTGATGGTTGAAACTTTCATCTTCTATGTTGGGTCTACTTGATTGATGTGCAAGCTTTTCCATCTCTACTTAGTACTTTTCATCAAGTTGGACAAGAAATGTGTCACTCAATTTCAGGGGCTCACTTTGTCCATATGTAGACTCTTGGTATGTAGGAAAAGAATAAGGGTATTCTTGGTAGCTCGAGAAAGTATTTGGATGATCGGACTATCCCATTTGATAATCATAAGGGTAGCGATCATATTGATATGCACATTCCCTATTAGCATAGTTATGGGCAAAAGAATCACAATATAAACCATTATAAGGAATTGAATTAGCACGAAAATTACTTATTTTTTCTTTTAAGGTTACTAATTGGATTGATATATTACGTTAACCAATCTTGAGTGCATCTGAAACAATATAAAAACCATACTCATTAGTCATGCCTCTATAATCACAAGGATGATAATATCTTTGGCATGATTGATTCCAATTCATTCCTTGCATGCTCTTATAAGACCGACACAAAAACAAAACACAAAAACAAGTACTTAACACAAAAGCATACATAAAAAAGGGGAGAGTTTAAACTAGTAGCTAGCCTAAATTATCTACTAGAAAGAGAATTTGGATTTTTCAATAAAAGAACACAAATCACTAAAAAGGAAAATCTTTTGTTTTTTTTTTTTCAGAATTTTGGGAACACACATCAAAATTAAGACAAATAAAACATAATTTACACTTCAAAGTAGTATTTTTGCCAAATTATACTAATATTGCTACTTCCCAATCTCGGTAACGGCACCAAAAACTTGATATGTTAAATATCTAACCCTAAAATTTATTAACACCTAACTCTACTATTAGCTAGATAATGCACTGTAAATATATATGGTCAAATAGAATATAGCAGAAGTAGGGGTCGAACTTATAATGATTGGTTTAGCAAGTATTGGTTATTTAGTTCAAACTTTATTTGAAGAATCGACAACATAAGAGAGAGTTACATACACTAGAATTAAAGATTTTTGCTAATGAAAATAATGGATTAGGGTTAGACTATCCAATTCTAGATTTTGATTAATTCATTCAATTCTTATACACATTGAATTGGTCCAATTATAGTGCATAGAATTTCAATTCCCAATTATCAGTCCAATCTTGACTTTCGAAAATTGAACCCTACCAAAATTAATTAACTAGGGGTGGACTATTCTGTGTCCTAGATTCATAAACTTGATTCTTGTCTATATAAAATTATCATGAATTAATTAATTAATCCGGCTACCTTGATTGTGAATTAAATTAATCTAACAATTAACACGGGTCTATGACAGGGGATCAACTCTGTATCAGCTCGGCCAACCTATCCAAAACAAGAGTTTTCAAAGTTCTTGATTCGCCAATTTGTGCTAATTATTACCCGATTGTTATGATTCTTCCAATTAATGATCAAATTAATCATTACCTAATGAAATTAATTGGCATCATCTAACCTTAATCCATAGTATTTAACATGAATGAAAGGAATAACACAAAGAAAATATTAAAATCAAATAAACTAGTCTAAATGTTAATCCAGGAAAGCACATAAAGAAATCAATGATTGAAGGTGAATTCTACAATTAAAGAGTAATAAAACTAAAATTAAATAGAATAATAAAGATTTAAAAAGGTTTATGAAAACTTCTCTAATGAAGCATCGCAAGGTCTTGGTCCAAGGTTCTCAATCTTGAACCTCTTTTTCAACTCTTTAATAATTAACATAAAAGACTAAATGGCTAGGAGATTTGCCAAAAAATTTGGTAGTTAGTAGTCCTTGGTTGTCCACTTTGTATGGGTTGGGGGTAGTTTTGTAATTTTGAACTTTAGGGCTTATGGCTTTTGGGTTAAGGGGTTGGATATTTTCCCTTTCCCCAATTTTGCGCTGCTATCCCTTCTCTTTCATTCTCTCTCTCCTTACTCTTCTCCTTCCTCTGCCACTTCCTATCCCCTCCATTCTCTCTTCTCTTTTTTTCCTCTTCCGTTATTCTTCTTCTAATATCAAATCTATCCCATCCATCTTATTCTCTCTCATCCTCCTTCATTTTTCTTCTGGTCTAATTGCAAACTTTCTACTTCCCCGTCAAGTCTCATTCAAACTCCTCATATTTTGAATTTATTTTGTGATTTTAATTTTTTAAAATATTTTCTTTGTAGGAAGAGAAACTTGTTTATAGGTGAGATGGAGAAATAAAAGGAGAATTTAACCCTTTACTCCTTTTCTCCTCTCTCGTTTTCATATCTCCTTATGTTTTATTTTTTTATCTTTTGTGTTTTTTTAAAACTCTTTTCGGTTAAGTTTTCTGATTCACTACAACATTTTCTGTGATCTTGCAAGAGAATATGATATTTTCTTGCATCTGAGTCAACGTCAAAGATGCAGTGGTTTTTGGTTCATAGCAGCCTTATATGGAATTTGATCTTTGAATGCAATCTTAGATCATCTTTGTTTAGAAAATTCTAAATATTTTTAGATGTTAATTTTTTATTTTAAAAAAATATTGGTTTTCATTTTCTCTAAAAAATTGTCTTATCTTCTCTGATTAATAATAAGAAGGGTTATTATATAGGTATGACATCTCCTCTTCATTTTGCTATGAATAGTTTTTGCTTATATAGGTATGACATCTCCTCTTCATTTTGCTATGATAGTTTTTGTAGAAAACAACATATCTGAGAGTCTAAATATGGTAAAAATAGTTACATCAATGTAAATATATTATGTTTTTGTTGGTGATTTTCTTGATATCCTCAAATTAGCTCTCATAAATTGGTTTCCCAATGTTTATTCGTATAAATTTGTGGGTTTTTTTTTTCTGTTTATTATTATTTTTTTTGACAAGCTAATTATCACTTTGTATTTGCAAATTTTAATAGGGCTGCATCACGAAGTGACTAGCGATGACCGTTCCTAACAGAGATCCAGAAAATCATTTTTCACTATATGGTAAAACTTTATCATTTTCCCCTTATTTTCAATAATTTATTTATTTTATAAATTAATGGTAGTAGTAATTCATTGCGTTTCAGTTGGATTTGAAAATTTACCTTTGGAGTTGAAGATGAACCAGGTTGTGTTTGAACTTGTGAGAAACTTAATTGTAGTTATATGTAATAAATTTTGAAAACTGATGAAATATTGGGACTTTTTCTGTGTTGTATCAACTTCTATAATGTACTAGACTTCCTTATTTTTGTTTATTTGTTAATTTTCAATGATGGGTTGCAATAGGCTTTGGTTTGTTGTTAATGTGTTTAATCTTTTTATTCTTTTCAATTAGAAAGTAAAAAAAAAAAACAGAAGATACAATCCTTATATAAGGTATTCTAATATCTCTTGAACTTAAATATCATTCTATGTTTCTCGAACTTAATATAAAGTTGATTCTGTTGCATGAATATTATCTTTTTCAAGAAAATACTGCATCGAATAGGAATAGATATTTTATTCAAGGAAAAGAAATCCTAGTATAAGGCATCTGTTTATTTTATTTAATTTAATTTTTCTTCATTTTATTATGGATTTTTATGGTCTAAAAGAAGATTATTATAGTCAAAGGAGAAGAAATGGAGAAGAAATAGAGAGAGAACAAGAAGCAAAAGAAGTTTAAAGGACTATTTCTTCGATGCATGTCAATGACTTCAAGATTAAGATCAGGTTCCTTTTTTGCTTTCTAATTTATACTTAATTTGTGCTTTTTCCTATTTTCCATTGCATTTTCTTAATTTAATTTTTTCTTGAAAATTTCTAGACATAGATCTAGCTGAGATAAAATGGTCACTGTTGTTGGGAGGTGAAGACAGTAGATATCTTTCTTCATTCTGTAGTAACAAAGCAATTAAAAAATGTGCTCTTATGGAGTTTCACCTATATTCTTTATTTCCCCCCCTTTTTTTTCACTTTACCACATGTTAAAGAGCAAATAAAAGATGTGTTTATTTTTTTAGTTTATATTGAAAATCTCTCCCCCGTTTGTTTAATATTTTTCTATGCTTATGAAATTTCTAGTTTTTTATTTTTATTTTTTGGTATATGCAAGCAAGGATAAATTAGGACATGGATTTTTGGAGGTAAGGATAAATTAGGACATGGATTTTTGTAGGTAATGATCTCTCTAGTCTCCTATTAAAATTTCTCATTTCCTTCCATTTTTACTACAATTTTGAAACCCATGATTGATACTTTTGTTGGTTTTTTTGAGTCTATGTGATTAGTGTTGGTTTTTTTGAGTCTATGTGATTAGTTTTGTTCCCTTAAATTTTCCTGATTTTTGTGAAATAGAGTTTTTAAACCTAGTTTTTTCTGAGTTTTTATCTGCATCTAATTTGGATTTCTTTTTTATACATTCTGTCACCTTTTTTCTTGGTTCTAATTTAGAAAGTAAAAAACTCAAGATCAGATCTTTGTTTGCTTACAGTATTCATGATTCTTTTTGTGCTTAATTTGCAAGTTTAGGACATTGGTTGGTATTAGGTAAATAACCAAAAATCATCTTTTTTTGTTGATTATTTAATTAGCTAATATTTTCTTGAAACTATAATGTTGTTTGGTTTGATATTTGGAGTTCTAATTGAAATTCTGTAATCTATGTTGAAAATGGTGTTGATGGAAGTTAAATTATAGAAATATTCTTCTTTGCTGCTTTTATGGTTAGTGTAGATGGAACAATAATAAGATGAATAAATTCCTATTGAAGGTTGTGTTGGCCCAAAAGTAACCTAAGAGGGGGGTGAATTAGGTTGTATAAAACTAATTGCAACTTATGATCAATAAAAACTCAAATATGATGGATGCAATGCAATTAATGATCAAAGCAATAAATGCACAAGTAAGAGTAAATAAAAGAAAAGTTTTGAGATTAGAAAGATCAAACCAAACTCCCAAGTCTCACAAGCTTGGAGTACAATTCCATTACTTTGTACCTCCTTAATGTAGGTGAGACAATAATCTTCTTATATACCAAGTAGGATCACTCTTGCACATACTAATTGTTGAACCCCATTTATGATAATTATGTTTTGATGCTGACCTAATCGTACTAACAGTTTGAAAATAAGTGTGCAGAAAAATAGGTAGGTTCGGAAGTAAATGATTGTCCGAACACAATTAAGAAAACAAATAATAGAACTCTACGGACGTTGATGATTGTCCGAAAGATATGAAGACAATTTGGACGATGATAATCGTCCGATACAGAGTACCTGAAGCAGCCTCGGACGAAGGATAGCATCTGATCAATTCCAATAGTCACTGACTATCGATCGGACGCACGTTCGGACGAAGTTATGGACGTCCGAATGAAGGAAGACAAGACACCATCCAGGGAATGGACACAGCGTCGGATGCAGAGCTTAGCAGCGGCCGTCCAAAAGGTCTAATGGCTAGTTCGTTCCGACACACACTTACTGCATCGACGGTCCGAAAGATCTAACGGCTAATTTTTCAGTAAACAGAAAATAGCCATTGGAGAGTCGTTGGAAGCAGTTTTTGGACAACTATAAATACCCCTAAGCCTAAAATAAATGAAGCAGACTTCTACATTGATTACAAGTAATTCTTGAGCTATTTGTGAGAAAAATAGTGGGTACAAGTGTTGTAATAGTGTAGGTAGTTGTGTGAAATGGGCTTAATAGTGTAAAAGTTCTTCAAGTTTAAGAGTGGAGAGATAATAATCTGTAGAAAAGGGAGGTTGTGAGTGTAAAACTCTTGGCTCAACTAAACGAAATTAGTATGAGCAAGAGTGATCCTCACTTGTGTACAAGAGGTTATTGTCTCACCTACTTTGAAGAGACTCTTAGTTGTTAAACTTCAAGTTGAGAACTTGATAGTTGCCTTGGGAGAAGCTCTTTGTGGATATAAGCTCCAAACTTGAGAAGTTTGGGAGTTCGGTTTGATATTCTTTATCTCAATCTCTTTATTTGAGCTTCAATTGTTAAATATTTATCTTTCATCAATTATGTTTAAGTGATCATTTGTTGCACAATGTTTGCATTTTCATTAAGCACTTCAAAAGGTTTGTTTTTTGAAACAACCTAATTCACCCTTCCTCTTAGGTTACTTTTGGGCCAACACTAATTACCTCTAGTTGAGCCAAGAGTTTTACATACAACCTCACTTTTGTACAATAGTTATCTCTCCGCTCTTTACACTTGAAAATCACTCACTTTTACACTTTGCAATTCCACTAATACAACACTATTGAGAGCCTATTTTCACTAAAATAGCTTTGGAAGATGCTTGTATTAATTGTGGAAGTTGATGCATTTATTTCAGGCTCAAGAGTATTTATAGTTGCATAGGTAAGGGCCTTCAATTGCTCTCCAACAACAATGCATTAAATGCTAAAAAACTAGCTGTTAGATAGTTCGGACGTCCGATCCCAATTCACTCCGTCCGATAGTCCATCTAAACGCTTGATAGAATTTTGTCTTGCCTTCATTCAGATGTCCTATCATGCATTCGGTATTGCATCCGATATTTGATCACTGGCTTCTGGAATTTTTTCATTTGGCTGTTTGGAAGTTACCCTCTGTCTGAAGTTTAATGTCTTTAAACAAGGTTGTTGCTTCTTCGGACAATTATTTGCATCCGAAATATTGTTCTTCAGACAATCAAATGCGTCTGTTGAGAGTGTAATTTTTTTGTGCTCTCTACTCATATTTAGACGTTTCTTTGCGTTCGAAACTTCAGATGTCCTTTAGATAGTTATTTGCTTCCGAGATACCTGCAACTTAAAAAGGTCCTGCAAACTTAATTTTAACCATTAAACTGATTTGGTTGTCATCAAAACTAAGATTAAGATTGACAATTTCTCCTTTTTTGATAATGACAAATCAACGATCGCAAATGAAGAATTACAAGACACAAATTATGTCACTATTATGCTCCAACCAAAAAGTCATATATCATATCACAATTAATTAGTCATATATCATCATCAATATAATCAATATTACCATTCTTTCCCTTTTTCCATCATCAAAACAAAAAGAGACTCCCCCTAAAGTGGAGCTTTCGCTTAGCCAATAAATCATGCATAGAGTGTAACTAAATCATCAATTACATGAAGATATGAGCAAGGTTACGAGATCAAGATTCATAAAAGATCACAACATAAATAACTAGTGCCTAGGCCTGAGAATTGCTGTCATTTTTCTTCTTGGATTGACGTTCGCGTTTGTGTTTGCATTTGCGTTTATGACCTGCGAGAGAAAACCTTGTGAACTATCAGGATATCATCCTCTGTATCCATACTGTCTTGGGCATCATGATCTAAAGTAGGTTGATTTGCATGAGTGGGATTTGAGGTGGCTCTTGGCTGCATGATGAAATCATAGGTTGCATCAACGTCATCATTCTCATCATCATCGTCTAGATTTGAGCTTGAGCTAGAGGATTTTTTAGAGCTTGTGGTTGTACCTCGGGTTGAGTAGGATTGTCATTGGCTTGTCCTTTGGGTTCCTCTTGAACTTGCTAATCCAATTCTGGTTCAAGATCTTCATCCGTATCTCTCACTCTTGGAAGAAGAATCAAGACGGTATTGAGCCTTAATGCTTGTGAATTGTGCTTGGGCGGAAGTAGACATGCTCGAAGCGAGTGCTTCTTGAAGAAGATCTTGCTTAGTTTCCAAGCACTTTAATTTACGTGTGGTTCGCCATTGGAATTTTGACATTTGAGCATTAAGGGAACCAATGAGATCCACAAAGTTTGGGATAGAGATGGTGCAGTTGAGGAGATAGGGTATGGACAAAGATGTTACGTAGAAGAGGTGGGAATGGAATGAGGAGAAGGAGGTGCTTGACCAGAAGCAGAGGGTTCTTCTTTGGATTTTCAACCAAGTATGTACTTTTTGTAAACCATTGATTTTATAAAACTTGAGGCCTTTCCTTTCAATATGTTCTTTTGTGAAAAATAGTGGGAATTATTGTTTACCTATGGTGGGAATAGAAAAATGTTCAAAAATTCTACTAAGAAATTTGCCAAAGAAACTTCTCTGAGTGGCCTTGAGTAGTGATTCCCATAATGCACAAAACAAGTAACCAAAAATGAACTTGATGTCCTTGTACACACAGTAAAAAATGTACAATTGAATCTTCCCAGCTCAGTCCTATAGCCATCAATTGGTAAAAGCAAATTTGTGGCCAAGGTATACAAAATATTAAGCTTGGGACTTAGCAAGATAGTTTTGGCTTCCGCAGCCTGTCAAAAATAAGAATTTTAAAAATTTACTTAACCTCCTCAACGTCAAATTGAGTGTCAATACTAGGCCAATGATCAAATGCAAAGAAAAGTTTCTCAAAGTCATCGAGTTCACACCCAAAAATTGAGTTAACTAAGGAGGCATTAATCTCGATGTCCTTGTGATTTACTCATGAAATTCAGAGTTTTTGCGCAAATTGGCAATGAATTGCAAAACCATAACATGAAAAACAGGTATATCAAGATAAATTAAACGACCCCAATTTTGTTTCTCAAAACATTCTTTAATAAAAGTCAAATTTAATTCATCAAATAAACCTTTAGCTACTAGTCTTTGAGGAATAATAGATTTACTAAGAAGAGCAGTATACTTATGAGAAGCTTTGGTATCAAAGAATTTGGGCAGTAAAGTGTTTGGGTCAATTTGATGAGTGGCCCCTTGAGATGATGATCTGGCTTTTGATGTTTGTCCTTTGGCTGGTGGTTTCCCTTTGGATTGTTTAGTTTTTGGCCTAACCTCGCAGTAGATCCTCCATGAGAATGAGCCATTTGGTTTCAAATTAAAGGGTTTGGTGAAAAGTGGAAAATGAAACACCTTAGATTAATCAAAGTGAGAGAGTGTTTGAGAGATGAAAAAGATGTTTGGAAAGCTTAGGAAGAAGTCAAATCTTTATTTAGAGTTGTTTGATTTAGATTGGGGTAGAGAGAATTGAAGTTAGAATGAGAAGAATATTGAGTTCCCAATTTTTGCACAGAGCCCAGTTCGGATATATGAAGAATGTCCGAAATAAACACAGAAGGGGATATTAAAGTAGATAAGGATCATTCAGATGGCCAAATGATGAGAATGCATTTGAAAGAACGTCCGATAAGGATGAACCGCTGTCTGAAAAGGTTTGCCAAGCATCTGAACCTATTGGACGGAGATACGCATTCGAATGAGACCTAGAAGCATAGAACAAACTAAAACCAACCTTTCAGATGGTAATGAACGTTTGAACTAGTACAAACAGAAAAGTCCACTTTTCTTCGTGGACGAATATGACGTCCGAACATACTAGAATCAACAATTTGTAATTATGAAATAAAAAATTCCTAAATTTGTTCTAAGAAATTCAAAACGATCCAAAGGCAAAACTTTTGTGAAAATATCAGCCAATTAATCTTTATTGCACACATAATCATTGCAAACTTCATCTTTACAAACAAGATCTCGTACAAAGTGGTGCTTAGTGTCAATATGCAGTCCTAGAATGTTGAATTGGATTTTTGTAAGATTAATGGCACTAGTGTTATCACACTTAATAGATACATATCCAAAATTCGAACCAAAATCATCAAAGTATATTTCATCCAAAGAAGTTGAGCACAACAACTACCGGAGGCTATATATTCAACTTCTGCCGTTGACAGGGAAATTGAATTTTGTTTTTTACTAAACCAAGATAACCAAGTAATTTCCAAGAAAAAGACACATACCAGTAGTACTTTTTCTATCTATTCTACAACCGGTAAAATCAGCATTCGAATATCCTACCAATCTATCAAAACTAGTGGTTTTGGAATACCATAAGCCATAATTTATAGTGCATTTTAAATATCTAAAAATCCGTTTTGTGTCAATTACCGGGTGATTTTTTTTTTTCTATCAAATTAATTCAATTCCTCATGCATGGCCAAAATCCAAAACTTATCTTCATCAATAAGCTTAGGCTCAAATTGAAAGAGTAATGCAGAATTATTATTTAAAGGTTTAAAAGAACGAGTTTTTACCCTCTCGGAAGGATCACCTATGATTAGATCTTGGATGACTTGAAGCAAATCTCCAAACCCTTGGAAGATTCTTTGATGGCTCTTCCTCCTTTCACCTTCTTCATCCATATGTTGTGGATCTTCCTCATTGCTCTCCCTTGGTACTTGTTGATCGTCTTGGATTGATAATTTTTTAAACTCTTTTTGGATACCTACATCATTATCTTCACAAACATCTCTTGAAATAATATCATTAGATTCATCAAATGTAACATGTATAGCCTCTTCTATTGTAATATGCAACTCTATGAGCCTTTTTATCATTAGAGTAGCCCAAGAAAATTCCTTCATTCAATTTTTTTATCAAACTTACCAAGATGTTCTTTAATTTTCAAAATAAGGCATTTACAACCAAACACTTTAAAATAACCCACAATGGGCTTTTGCCAAAATAAAAGTTCATAAGAGGTTTTGTTCAAAATGAACCTTGTAAGAACTCTATTCATCACATAGCAAGCCGTGTTAATGGCTTCGACCCAAAAATATTTTGGTAAATCACATTCATTAATCATTGTCCTTGTGGCTTCTTGAATAGTTCTATTTTTCCTTTCAACAACACTATTTTGTTGAGGAACTCTAGCAATCGAAAACTCATGAAAAATACCATTATGATCACAAAATTTGGAAAAACCACCAAATTTGAATTAGGCACCGTTATCACTTCTAAGTCTCACAATTTTGAAATTCAACAAATTTTGAATCTCAGCAAAAAATTTTACAAAATTTTCAAAAGTTTCATTTTTTGTATAAATGGGTGAGCAAGAAACAACACCCAAGTATACCTAGAATAATCAGCAACAATCAACAAAAGCATATTTACTACCACCAAGACTAGTATGTTGACTGGGACGAAATAAATCCATATGCAAGAGTTCTAAAGGTCTAGAAGTGGACACACTATTTTTGCTTTTGAAGGAAACTTTCACTTGCTTACCAAATTTGCATGCATCACAAATTTTGTCTTTTACAAACTTTAGTTTAGACAAGCTTGTAACTAATTCCTTTTTAACAAGGTTATCTAACAAATCCATATTGAAATGACACCATCTCCTACGCCAAAGCCAAGGATCGTCTTTGGTAACGGTTATGCACTTAATCTTACCATTATCAATATTATCAAGATAAACCACATAAACATCATTATGCCTTTTACCTCTAGCAAAACAATAAAGTTCTTATCAAGAATCAAGCATTCATGTTTGTTAAAGAAAATATACAAATCTATATCACATAATTGACTCATACTCAAGAGATTTTATAATTCAAGTAGTCAACTAAAAGCACATTTTTTCACAAGTGTCTCACCATTTTTACCTATATCATCAATCCCATTAGATTTGGCTTTCATGTTGTCTCCAAAGGTTACTTTGCCATTATTCTTTGATTTGATATTTGTAAAAAGGGATGGATCACCGGTCATGTGCCTTGAACACCTACTATCAATGAACCACTTTGCATTCTTAGTGGTGTTCTTCAAGCATACCTACACAAAGAATTAAGAGATAACTTTTGGTACCCATATTTTCTTGGATCCATATGAGTTAGTAAATTGACTCATTATCCACACAGATTTCATTTCCAAATTCTCATTTCTTCCATGTTTTTGACAATAATTTCAAATAATACTTTTATTTCCATATAAAGAAAATTTAGACTTTACAAAGTATAAACCATCCTTTCTAAATGTGATGAAATTCTTGTTGATTGACATATTTCTATTTCTTTTTATTTAAACAATAATTTCTTTTTTCCTTTGCAAATAGTACATCAAGATCATCCAATCTCTTCTTCAATGAAGCTTGTTTTTCCTTGATCTTGGTTTTCACATCTAATCTTTTCTCCAAAGCATCATTTTCTTGTGTCAACATATTATTTTCATTCACAAGTTTAGAGTTAGCAATTAACAAAGTATTACTCTTTCTATTTAACTTATTGTTTCTAGAATAAGATTCTTTGAAGCTATCATGCAATTTCATCACAAAAGGCTCAAGAGCATCATTTTCATGAAGCTCATCACACGAATCTTCAAGAAAATTAAAGCTTGTAGACATCTCATCATCGCCGAATGCCATAAAAGCCATTTGAATAGTTTCAACTTCCTCTTCTACTTCTCCCTTGAAATTGCAATCATCCCATGTAATTTGAAAATTGGTGAAGCAGGGCTTCCTTCCTTCTTTCTTCTACTTGGAAGGGCACTCATTTGTAAAGTGCTCGGGTTGACCACATTCAAAGCATTTTTTCATTTTGCATTTTAATTTCTAAACTTGGTCTTCCCTTTGAATTTGTTGGAATTGATTGCTCATCCCTTTCTCATTCTTCTTTTGATGATATAGTGCTTTAGGAATCCTTTGGTGACGAGTGTAAGATCTCCTTCGTGAAATTCTTCATCGTCCAAGTTGAAGGAACCATTTTTATCTTCTTCTTGAGAAGCTTTCAAGGCAATGCTTCTTTTGACTCTTGCTTCTTCATCATCTTGAACTTTGGATTTGAGTTTCAACTCAAAAGAGGTAAGAGAGTATTAATGATTCAATGGGCATAGAATTCAAATTTTTAACTTCTTCTACAGCAATGGATTTTGCTTCCCATTCCTTAGACAAAGCATTCAATTTTTTTCTATTCTTTTCACCTAATGAATATTCTTTTCCCAACACCTCCAAATCCTTTATAATGTCATTGAATCTAAAATACATCTTATCAGTGCTTTCATGAGGTTCCATTTTGAATGATTCATATTTAGCTACAAGTAATGATTTCTTTTGCTTTCTCACTGCACATCATCACTATTCTCATGAATCTCTTTCAACTTGTCCCACATTTCCTTAGCCAACTTGCAACCTTTCGCTCTAGTGGATTCATTGGCATCTAAGGCCTTGTATAGCACATTTATGGCTTTAGAATTCAAAATCAAGTTGGCCTTATCTTGGGGAGTTAACTCATTCCTAGTTTAAAGTCTAGGTATATGAGTTTCCTCATCTATAATGGTGGTTTCAAAGGGATCTTCATTGACTATATACCACAATTCAATCACAAAAAGATCTCCATTCTCTCTTTCAACTAATAAAGTTCACACCATTGAATATAGGTGGTCTAGTGATGGACTAACCTTCCAAAAACAAAGCATTGTTAGTTTCGATAGTAATCTGTACTCTAAGGTGATTAAGCCAAAACAAGAACAGACAAAGTTCTGATACCAATTGCTGGCCCAAAAGCAACCTAAGAGGGGGTGAATTAGGTTGTATAAAACTAATTACAACTTATGATCAATAAAAATTATCAAAATATGATGGATGCAATGCAATTAATGATCAAAGAAATAAATGCACAAGTAAGAGTAAATAAAAGACAAGTTTTGAAATTAGAAAGATCAAACCAAACTCCCAAATTTCGCAAACTTGGAGTACAATTCCACTACTTTGTGCCTCTTCAATTTAGGTGAGACAATAACCTTCTTGTACACCAAGTAGGATTACTCTTGCTCATACTAATTACCTCTAGTTGAGCCAAGAGTTTTACATACAACCTCACTTTTGCCAAATAGTTATCTCTCCATTCTTTACACTTGAAAATCACTCACTTTTATACTTTGCAATTCCATTAATACAACACTACTAAGAGTCTATTTTCACTAAAATAGCTTTGGAAGATGATTTTATTAATTGTGAAAGTTGATGCATTTATTTCAGGCTGAAGAGTATTTATAGCTGCACAAGAAAGGGCCTCCAACTGCTCTCCAATAGCAATGCATTAAATTTTGAAAAACTAATCATTAGACAGTTTGAAATCTAGACTGACATCCGATCCCAACTCATTCAGTCTGAATGCTTGATAGAATTTTGTCTTGCCTTCATTCAGACGTCCGATCATGCATTCAATATTGTGTATGATATTTGATTACTGGCTTCTGGACTTTTTTCATTTGGCTATTAGGACGTTATCCTCCGTCCGAAGCTGAATGTCTTGAAACAAGGTTGTTACTTCTTCGGGCACTTATTTACGTTCGAAATATTGTTCTTCAGACAATCAAATGCGTCCACTGAGTGTGTAATTTTTTCTATGCTCTCTAGTCACGTTCGGACGTTCCCTTGTGCCGAAGCTTTTGTTGGCCCCAAAGCAACCCAAGAGAGGGGTGAATTAGGTTTCTTAAAAGTTATATAGCAAAATAATCACCAATAAAATCTTTTAAAATATGAAATGGATAAATAGATATAAAGACAATAAAGCTTATGAAATATGAAAAGGTAAAGAGAGAAATTAAACAAGCAACACTTCCAAGTTACCAAACTTGAAGTATTAAAATCCACTAGAATGCTTCACAAAATTTGAGTCAATAATCTTCTAATGTACACAAAGTAGGACAATCCTTGCTCACACTAATTCACTTTAGTTGAGTATAAGGATTTCACTCTTAACCTTACTTTAGTACAAGATTATCACTCCACTCAATATTTTGAATTGCACTCTAAGCTACACACTAATACAATATAGCACTATAGCCAATTTGCTCTCAAATTGCTCTTTTCTGAGGCTTGTATTCAATGTACTAGATGCCCCTTACAAAACAATAGAGTAGGTATTTATAGGAGCAATAAATTCTGGTTATAACAACTTCCCAACAGCTCAATAATAAATGCACAAAAATAAGCCGTTAAGGGTTTCGGACGTCCGAGATAAAAATGGTGCGTCCGACACAGGGTCCGATCTCAGTATAGTTGGTGAAGGATGTAGTTCGAATGGTCGTGCATGCATCCGTTTCATCGTCCGGACTGGGTTTCGGATGATCCTGTTCGTTTGAAGCAAACTTTGTTTCACGGACAGTTGTATGCGTCCATTGAGGAGCTTAGAATTCTTGATTCTTATCAATCGGACGAAAATATATGTCCGAGGGATATTTCCTCGGATGCGCCTGTGCGTTCGTTGCAGGTGCGTGAAGAACCTGTTCGTTTGGACGGTGAAATGCGTCCGAGTGAATCTGTATCAGACGCTCCTGTATGCCCGAGAAAAGTAGCATAGTTCGAATGATGTATTGTGTCCGAACGGCCTGTTTCCAACCGAAAAGATTGCAGACCTGCACAGCTTGTTTTCAGAGTTTAGTGCTTATGTCATCATCAAAATAAGGTTTAGGAAATATCAGCTTTGTTCTTTGAACAGTCATTTGCGTCCGAAATACCTGCAACTTAAGAACTTCCTGCAAACTTAATTTTAACCATTAAACTGATTTGATGGCCATCAAAACTAGGATTAAGATTGATAGGTTTTGAGCTTTCAAAAATTGCTCTTTTCACTTAAAATGATTCTGCACATAGTTTTTCTGATAGGTACACACAACTTTATTGTTGATCTTAAGCATAATGCAGTATTATTGAATCAAACTTTGTGGGCTGAATTATAGAAGATTCAAGCAAGGAGTTAGTTCAGTTCAAGGAAGTTTCTTTACAAGCAAAGAGTTTCGAACTCTATAGTTTGAGTCTGGAGACATGGTATTAGTCTTTTGCCAAGAAGGTATTTCATCCACGCTCAGTTTGATTTTTTTTTTTTTACTGTTATGTCTTTTTTCTTTTTCTTTTTTGCATTGATACTTGATACATATTTTTTTCTAGGATCACACGATATTTAGTGGTCACAAGAAGACTTGAGTAACTTTCTTAAGACAATGAATTGGGACCGTAGGATATAGCTATGGAGTGGGAATTTCTCAGTTGTAGTTCTCTTTATGTATATTATACTTTTGTAGCTTTTGGTTTCCTTGTTGTATTCATGTAATGTGTGCTATGTAATTGAATTTTCATCTCCTTGTAAAATCTTCCTTGTTCATGAATACAAAGAGAAATTAAATGATTTCCCTTAAAAAATGTTATCTAAGATTTAGTTCTCACCATCTATAGATAGGTGATCGAGCTATAAAAACAAAATAACCAAAGCAAATCCTCAAATATGTTTATCGTGCATAGCTTAGTATAGGCCTCTTAGTATAGTATAAAGAGTCATTATCATTTGTCAAAACTTTGGTAGTTTGGTAGTTACCCCATATGCCTCTCATGTGATTTTCCTAGTTCATTTGTAATTATAATGACTTGTGAGACTTTTTTGGCTTTTACTTTTTTTTTTTTTTTTTGATTTATCAACATTACAACCCTAACAAGGTGTCTGAATCCTTCCTAATTTCATATTCTCCTCTGTTGCCGCTCTCCATGTCCTATTCTTCTCTTCCTTTCACCTCTGCAGCAACTCTCATCTATCTCTCTCTGTCTCTACCCCTCTCTCCATATCTGTCTCTCTCTCTCTGTTTCTGTCAACTCTAATTTCCTCCCCATATCTCTCTTTCTCTCTTCTATCTTCTTGATTCTATCTCAAAACCTTAATTCCCTTTTTGAGATCTCAATGATTACAATTCTTTATTCTTTCTCCCTACCATAAATCATTTTTTCTAACCAACATTGTCCCGCATCTCTGCTTAACTCCTCATCTCTTCTTCGATCGAGGAGGTTCATATTTTTAATTTTTTTAATTTATATATATATATTTTTTGTATTTTTCCATTTGAAATTAGATGTAGTTTGTTTTGATATGGATCTCTCTACCATCTGATGGTGAGTATTTTTTTTCTTTATGTATTTATTGGTGATCCCTTTTTTATTTTAAATTCTTTAAATCCTAATAATGGTGGTCATGAAAATCTCTCTCCCATTGTTCTTAGTATAATCATTTTGTTAATTTTATTTTATTTTTTAATCTCCATTGCAGGGAAAATTTTGTAGCAACGAAGGATCTTTACAAAAAGAATCGCTCAAGCCCTCTATCGACAAAAACCTTGTCAACCTTGCCAAGGTAAAAAAAATTTCTCTATTTTTGTTTATGGAACAATTGGCCAATATCCGTTCTAAAGATCACGGAATTTGAATTAGATCTGAAGTATTGTCTCTTAATTTTTTCCATGAATAGTTCTACGTCATTGATAAGTAAACTTTTTGTGTTTTACTTTTTCTTTTTTAATTTTGTTTTTGTATTTTTGGGTTAAGGTATACACAACAACATAATTAGGTGGAGATGTTTGCAATTGGCTTAGGTAATAGTGAAGTTCATTTTTTTTTTTTTTTTGTGTGTTGTTGCGCCTGCAATCCATTTCCTTAAAAGAGTGTATTTTATTCTCCATTTTTCACAAGCACTTTTATCAGAATTAAACTGATTTTCTATCCTCTTTTTTCTGCAGGTTTATTTTAGTTTTTCTATTCATATTTAAGGTTTATATCATTTACTGTTGTTATTTTTTTATTCTTGTGGCATTTGACGTAACTTATCGACCATGCCTTTATTTCCACTTTTGTGAAATTTCGTTGTGTTCTTTTTATCTACGTTGATTTCATTGATCAAAGATTTTCTGCCAACATTTTATCTTCTTTATCTTTTGAGGGAAGTTAGATATTTGTTGATGAAAGAGTTTAGTTTTCCGTCTACTATGGTACTTAAGTGTATTTTTTCATCGTAATTTTTCAAGTGTTTAACTATTGAGGGATTTTTTTAAAAAATGGATAAAAAATGAGAAAGAAAAAGAGTTAAGAGTTGAATCATTGATACGAACTTTAAATTGCAGATTTGAAAACCACACCTTGAATTAATTGTTTTTTTTTTTGTTCTTCAAAATTAATTTTAGGTTATATGTTGTAACTCGAGGAATTATTTAACTAAGTATTTGCTTTAATTATATGTTCTATAGGTATGAATTGAATCTACATGTAAATTGTATGCAGATAAAATATTTGCCTAAATGAGCACTATGATCTTTGAGTTTTTTTAATTGCAATACGGAATATATCTAAACTTTTTTTTCTCCTTTTGAATTACTTACCTCATGATTGGTTAATTAGTAAATAGGCCGGCTTTTTTGTATTTTTTGAAATTTTATCTAATTAAAAGAGTTATAGAATATTTAGTCTTTCCTTTGTGTATATTGTAATTAATCTTGTGGTGGGTAATTAAACTTCTCAATTTGCACGGGTTGTGATGTTGTATACAATCAACAACTATTCTTTCGTTAGATTGTTTGCTTGAGGAAATAGTGATAAGCAATACATCTTCTAAGATAACACTAATGTTATCATAATCAGTTCTAGATATCTTCTGGCATAACTCTAATAATTTTTATTTTTTAGATGTTTTTTGTTTTGGTCTTTCTTGTGAAACTTGGAGAGATAAGCAAGAACATGTTTACTTTTTCCAAGTGTTTAAATATGTTGGATGTTTATATACTTGAGTAAGCACCGGTAGAAGAATGAAATTATTATTTTAAATCTTTAAATTATGTATTTACTAGCTAGAAAATAGATCAAATTGCTAAATAAAGAAAGTATTGTCTCTTTAATTTTTATTTATAGTTTGTTTAAAATTTTGTGTGCTTTTTACCAATCAGTGGAGTTGGTTATGCACATCTATGAAGGGAAATACTATGTAAAAAAAATCTATAGATTTTTTTTCTTTCACATTTTTTCCCTATCACAAATAGCTAACAAGAGTGATGAGTGCTCCCTATGAATGATGAATTGAAATATTTGGATTACTTGTTTTATTTTTAGGTTCTCTGATGGGCTTATTTAAGCAAACTTTTTGGAATATCCCTTAGGCCATTTTAGCCAATGCATGGTCTTCTCAGTTTAGAGTATAGAGTAAACATATGCATTATATCTCAAAAAGTAATCTAAACTGTGTATTGTTATGTATTATCTCTTTCCTTTGGATAAGATTTACTATATAAACAAAGCTGAGTTATTTTTTGGTTCTTCGCATTTATGTGCTCTATACTATTTTTCGTTTTTATGACTTTCAAATTGAACTTTTAATCTTATTATTTGTTTCACCTGAGATAGTTTTAGTGGATCTTTAGCATGCACACACACACCAAAAACATTGTTATTTTACCAATATTTAGTAAATTAACTACCTTCAAACTACTGAATACCTCATACTCCCTCTATCCCAATATAATTGTCACATTAGACATCTGCACAAATTTTTAGGTTACTATAAATTTCTATCAAATATCCACAAATATCCTTATTAAATTGAATTAACTTGATATTATTAAATGACAAATATTTGAAATTGAAGAGCTTTAATTGGGAGAAGAAAGGAGAGAGAAGATAGAAAAGAGAAATGTTGAATTAATTATTGGGCCCTTAGTTTATTGAAATTGGGAATATTTTGAATGTTTCAATGGGTAAATTTGAAATTTTAACAAATAAAATCATACTTTTTAGGTAATGTGACATTTTTATTGGGACATCCTAAAATAAGGAGTGTGACAATATAAATGGGGCAGAGGAAGTATCATTTTAGAAAGTTATATTCTTGGAGACTATTTTTGTAGAAAGGCATTAGAATGTTACTTTTTTATATTTGACAGTTTAACAAAGTTTTAGGTTATTATAATGTTACTTGTTTACATTTCAGTTTATCAAAGTTTTAGGTTACTAGATGGTCTAGGAAGAAATTGGCTTGTTAAATGCAGTTTAGTGAAAATTGAAGTGGCAATAAGAAATATGTTATGAAAAATGGAGTTCAGATTGTGTTATAATTTTCATCTCTTATTTTTACTTGTAGAGTTTATTTTTGTTGTAAAGAATGTTACTTTTTAGCTTTATAAGATATTTCTTATGCACATCGTAACAAGAAATCTATGAATATGTATTTCTTATATGTAAATAAATTACTTGAAAAAACATGCTATTTCAGATGAAATTTTCTTTACCTCCACACTACTAACAATCTATATAACATTGTTAACTATCTTGGGCATTTAAATAGACCTTTTTTTTTTACCGTGCGATGCACAGTTATGTCTCCTAGTCTTGGAAAAAGAAAGAAAAGTTAGCCTAATCTTGCAGATCTCAAAGAGAAATTGAACCCAGAAAATTTGTTTTTGAGATCCTAAAGACCCTTATTTATAGTTTTTAAGAGTTACAAAGTGTAAGGTTCTGAATAAATTTTGACACGCACTAAAACGGGTTCAAAGCGGACATTCAAAATTCTAAAAATCATCAAAATCGCATAGGCCCTCGCTCCAGTTGAATCAATCGTTGACAGCAGTTGATTCCCCTACATTCAAGCGCTGACAGTGCTTATTCTTCTTATACAATTACTGA
Source organism: Cinchona pubescens (assembly GCA_025175665.1). Taxonomy (NCBI): domain Eukaryota; kingdom Viridiplantae; phylum Streptophyta; class Magnoliopsida; order Gentianales; family Rubiaceae; genus Cinchona; species Cinchona pubescens. The sequence continues at coordinate 366,973 of JANKKI010000269.1, read as the reverse complement.
CAACTATTGAATTTGCCTTGGTCAATTGCTGTCAAAGAGATTGGCCCTGATAGCTTCGCACAATTTCGTCGTTTTTCCTCTAAAATCTTTGTCTGACATCCGATTGACGCACCGTTTCTTTCTACACTACCCTATAACAAAAACACACATTAATATCTATACTATAACTCTAAAATAATATTAAAAACTTACTAAAACTATAAATAGAAGATAAACAAGAACGCACAGATAATTTTAATTACAAGTGAAATTAGGGAAACAATCTAACTATTACACAACCCTAAACAAATACACACATAAATATAAGTTAAATAATATTACATAAACACCAAAAAACTACACTAAACATATTGCGCGCCTACGTGAGGTGCAAATCCAAAAAAGGAAGTGGGACGATGCCTACCGGGTTATGCAGATGAGTGATGCATGATACGTTCTTTGGAGGCGAAGAGATTTAAATTACCTTTTGCAATTGCATATTGGAGGCCCTATCTTTTGGTTTACTGCCATCTAACTCCCTAACCCCACAATTATAAACGAAAAAGCATGTCAAAAATTATATTAAAGTAACAAAAGAAATATAAATACATAGAAGAAAATAACACATAGACATCCAAACCTAATGTAAATAAGGGCTAAATTTAGGAAACATGACTAAATCAAGTGCTCGGACTCACTAGTATTCCCAGTGGAGTCGTCAAGCTGTCGCGTCCTATTTTTCGGTGGGAAAAATGAAATAAAACCAATAAAGAAGAAATAATAAATTAGCATAATATCAAGTACAAAAATAGAGTCTAAAATTGGAATTTGAAAAGCGATATTTTGAAGACTCTAAAACAATCTAGAATGTGCTTTTTTAAAAATAAATAAATAAATAAATAAATAATAGAGTCGCCACCTAGTGTGTGAAGTGCATTGAGACACTAACTCAAGCCTAAGGCAAAAGGAAAAATTCCTAAGGGTTGACAGATAGGATTTTGGATCACAAAAGAGGGAAAAAAAAAAAAAAAAGATGAAGTAAAATAGATAAATAAAAATAAGTTAAAACCCCTAAACTAGACGACTCCTAATCTACGAAATAAAAGGAAAAGCATTCAGGAATCCATTGAGGAAAGGGAAGGCTAGACTATTCCATGGGTAACTTAAGCACTCTTTCACCCCTGATAAAATCGGTTGCGAGATTTAATTTATGTTTCTAACAATTAACCCAAATTTATATTAAGCTTGGATAGTCAAAATTGAAAGCAAATAGACAGTAACAAAAACATATGTAGAAAGTGCAAGGAACAGTGGGCAACTCGCTCTGCCAGTGTTGGACTAGCATGGAAAGGAAAATTTCCTACACCAGCATTTGACTGGTGTAGAGTGCAGCATAAGAAAATATATGCAAAAATTAAACATACTTAATAGAATATAATAATAAAAATATAAGCACACAAAAAATGTAAATACATAGAGCATAATATTCTAACATACAAATACTAACAAACGCGATAAATACATAGCACATAGGTCCATCTAATACATCAGGCTTAAACCTTGTTACAAGATGTAAATTACATTGAACAATGACAATAAATAATAATAAACAATAATAATAAACTAAAAAAGTGACTAAATGATTAGCACATAAATCACGTATTGCACGTAAAGGGTTAAGAAGTATACATCTTGAAGTGCCAAGAGTGCAAAATTATCATAATTTTTAGCTCAGAATATGGACAAACTGGTTAAGTGCCACTATACAAGTATATGTAAAATTAACCTAACAAAAATAATATCATTAACCTAATAATACAAAAGTAATTTTAATCATAAAGAAGCTAATCTGTTCTATAAGCTGCTAACTAACAATTATTGAAAGTAAAAGGGATTTAATTGTGCAAAACCTAAACTTTAAAGACTTAAAATAAACCTAATTTAAAACTTTAAGGAATAGATCACAATATTTCTAAACAACTAAAGGGCTAAACAAAAAAACAATAAGATTATAATGCTATAATAACAATTAATAAGAAAACGAAACTCAATTAGAGTCAATTTAAACTTCTAGGGACTCAATTTCAAAACTTAGAAATTTTAATGGGCAAAATTGTGATTTACAACAAAGCTTAAACTCAGAATTATAAATCCAGAAAGTCTAGTGATCTTAAATTACTAATTACTTGAAAACTTTTGGACCAAATTGTAAAACTTAGCAAACTATTAAGGACTAAATTATGAATTGTTAAAGCATTAGGTGTCAAAACACAAATCCTAAAAGGTTTTTGAGTCTGGGGAACAGTTAACTTCATGGACCCCTTGAATGAAAAAACATCCAAACTAAACTCTTGAGGTCAAATTAGAAGTCTCTAAAGCTGTCAGGTGCAAAGTGGAACGAGGAGAGACTACAAGGACCAAAGAAAAACAACAAAAAATTACCTTCTTCAACCTCACGACCAAAACGCGGGTACAGTTTCTATTTCTCACTCTTTTTAATTTTTAATTTTTCTGACTTTCTCAAATCTTAACCAAAACTAACAAGCAAATATACCAAATCCAACGAGCAGAATGCCAATATATCAAAAATCATCCAAGAAAATAACCCAAACATGAGCGAAATTGAAGAAAACCAAGACTAATTTTAAAGACATATTTCACCAAATATCAACCAAAAATATAAATCATACAATAAAATATCATATATATATATATATTATTAATTTTGTCTTAAATTAAATAATAATACTTTACTTTATGTGGATAATGATTAATGATTCTAGTGTTCTGTTAACTTAACTAACTCGGATAACTAAAAATAATATATATCGAACCTTATTAGTCATTTTAGTTGTAATGTTGTACTTCAATGATATAGTTAATGGTTGTTTATTGCGATAAATAATATATACTATTCTATATTGTGTTAACCCAGTATGAAAAAACAAAATTTTAACAAATAATTTATAAAAAAATTTATTACATAATGTGAGTATGGGCCAGCCTAATTAAAGTTTGAATAATTTTGTGAGTTGCGTAAGAGGTAGACATTTGTGAACTTGGTCAGGCCTGATTAAGGCCCGAATCGCAAATAAATTTGTGAGTCTAGTTTGACTTTTGCAAAATCCGACTCATAAAACCCAATTGACACTCCTAGTTGTGATGTTGGGTTTGGCTAAGAATGAGATAAAGGAATAGGGGATTGTTTTTATGGGAAATTGTGAAGGGGTGGAGTTAATTATGATTGGACCTCCTTTTCTCTCTCTCTTTTTTTAATATAAAAAGAAATCAACTCTTCTCTTTTTTGTTAAAAAATGGCATGCTTTGCGAGGATTATCTTTTCTACAAGAGATCGTATCTCGATTTTATCTGACATAGTGATTTGTATAGGTTACTCACAAAACGAGAAAAAATATATGTTTGCAAAAACGTTCTAATAACAACTGAAAACACATAAACATCACAAAGATATAATTTTTTATTCAAAATGATACTCGAAAAGTTTCCGTTGAAAGGCCAGCATTCGGGTCCAAAAAATATTTAAATTTGAAAATTATCCTAAAAATGGATTTCAAAAGTTACCACAATTTACCAAAAATGTTTAAAAACATGAAATTGAATTTCGGAATGTTAAAAATTAGAAAACTATACTTGAGTGCAAAAAGACCATTTTGCCCTTACTTTCCAAATATGATTATGTTTCCCAAAAAGATAAAAATTTCGGTTAAATTAGGCATTTATCTTTGAAAATGCAACAATTTGAAAATTTACTCCAATTTGGCACTTAACAACAAAAGATGAGTTAAAATTCTGTGTCCACACATATTTAAACACTGAGAAATGGAAATGCACAAAAATACACACATGAAACCTGAAAGTGCCAAAACCAGTGTAAAAATCGTACGAAAAAAGAGTAGGAATATCCCTAATTTTTTAGGATTTTCACGAATCAAGGTGCTTATTAATCTTAATTCCTCATCAAAATCTAAAGGGCCAGAGTTTCAGGCTGTTATAGGTTCCTTATAAGGTTCCATGGCCACTGAGGCATGTTGGGATCAGACACCTAGCAAAGAAAAATTCTTCGAGTCGTGTATGGAAGAAGGGTTCCCGAAAACTATTTACCGACTCGTAGTTCAAGGGAGACATAAAAAAGGCCATTGTTAGGATCCATCTTAAGATCATACGGAAGGTGTCTAAGGTAATTGAAATTTTGTGTAATTTATAGAGTATACAAAAACCTACTATGATTCAGATACTATTTTGGGTCAACTGTGAAATACTCATGTCCCAACGGATGGATATTAGGTAAAAGATTAGGGGAATGGGAAGGCGAAGTCTAGCCATCAACTAAATAGTTCTCGTAGATAGGCCTGTCAATGGGTCGGGTCTAGACTCGGACCCGACCCGATCCGGACCCGTTTATTCAGGTCTGGATCTATAACAAATTCTGATTACCTGAATTCGATTCGGACCCATTTAGCTATTATAATAAACAGGTCGGATTTAAATTTTGGTGTTCCTGATGATTAAGACCTTGATCCGATTAAAATATTTAATTTATAATAAAATTATTATATATTAGTGTTATTTTATATGTATATATACATATATGTTGTTTAAATTACCCATGCAATTTATATTTAATATAAAATACATGCATAAATATTAATTATGAACTCAATACTTTTGTATAATTAAAAAAAAAAAAGAGAAAATTCGATAAATTGTAATAATTTTACATATAATTTTTTAAAAATATCCAGACCCAGATCCGGATCCGATAAGACCCGACGAATCCGGATATAGATCTACTTTTGTAGACCCGTCCGGATCCGAATCTGACTATATTATTCGAATTCGGATCCGTGTCTGAATATGCTAGATCCGACCCGTTTACACCCCTACTCGTAGATGGTCAAATAATTAGTAGGGGATAGGTAGTCCCTGTTCTTAAACCTCAGGAGTTTAAGGTGAACCTTAGAGGAATATGATAAAACTCCCAAAGCTGTCCGATCTCCTTTGAGGAAAGAGGGATTATGGAGTCTTGGGTGGCTAGATTGGAATGGTGATTAACAAGTAGAGGAGGCTTGGGAGTGACACCATCCTTGTAATTTATCCTTTTTTTTATACTACAAATTTGAAAAATTGAAAAATAAGGCCTTTCTAGCGAGAGAAGAGAAACACACCCGAAGAGGGCACCGAGAGAAAGAAATTCTTAGATACAACTAATCCATGATATGATATCAAGATTTCTTAGTTTATGTTAAACCTGTGTAATAATAAGTAAGTGGCGTGTCAGCCTATATAACGCTATATCATCTATATAACACTATATCGTCAATTTAGTAGGCATAAGAACTTCCACTAAAAGGTATATTTACATATTACTTTTTTGAAAGAAATACTTCCTACTTGTAGTAAAACGGAAAATTACTTTAATAGTTCTCCAATTATTTTACTAAGGTTGGAATAGTCTTCCGACTTAAATTTTAGTTTAATTAGTCCCTTAACGAAATAGTTATATTCAATGTGGTCCCTAAGTGGTGATGCCGCCCAAACTAAGTTTTTTTAATTTTGATCGGTGTTAACTAAGGACAAAGCCTCAATTCACCTCGACCTGATACTTTAAATATTAAATTATCATCCAAATAGTCCATCAATTTTTTTTATTAAAACCGAATTGGTCCCTCAACTAAAATTTTAGCCAAATTAATCCCTCAATTAAAAAATCTTATATTAAAGATTTCTTCGAATCAAGGAATTTAGGAGTTAGTTGTGAGAAGTAGAATCATTTCCTCCAAATTATAAGTTTTCAATAAATAACATAGGAGTACTGGAGTTCAGATGATTATTTCTATCTGCAAGTTAACCGGGAGAGTTCAAGATGACAATTTAGAGAAGAACATGCATAAAGAGACAGGTGATTATATCTCTTCCGATGTTTGGGACAATTTGACTCAGTAGGTTTGATTTTTCTCTCGAAAATGTTTAAATCACTTGGACTTTGTATCCTTCTTAAGTTCCCAACAATTGAAGACCTTTTATCCTTCTTAAGTTCCCAACAATTGAAAAAATTCTTACTTGAAATTTTTTTTACAATGCGAAAATCATTTTATGACTTTCTTTGAGAATAATTAGTTCATACATATACTTCAAACGACTCAAAATTAGTCATTAACTTAAAGTAAATCAATCAGTCTAGTCCAAATTGGTGGGGGTGGTTGGGATAGGTGGAAGGAATGGGTGCTGATAGAGTGAGAGAGAGGAAAAGGGGCGGCGGTAGTTGGAATTGGTGGAAAGGGTGGTTGTTGATAGATGAAGAACAAAGGTTCAAAAGGATGGCGGATGGTAAAGAGTGAGAGGAAGTGGATGGAATAGAGATGGATAGGGTGATGGTGGAGGTGATGGTTGTTAGTAGAGGATGAGGGGGAGAGTAGAAGGTGTGGCAGCTGATAGAAGGAGAAGGAGGGGAGAGGAGGGTAAAGGTTAAGGTTTTTTTCAATCAAGGGACTAGTTTCACTAAACTTTTAGTTGAGAGACCAATTCGATTTTTTTAAAAAAAAGTTGTAGGATTATTTGGGTAATAATTTAACCGTTGAAGTAGTAGGTCTGGGTTAATTGATGCTTTTGCCCTTAATTAATATCAGTCAAAATTCAAAAAAATTATGTTTTGAGTGGCACGATCAGGAATCAAATCAGATATAACAATTTAGTTGAAAGACTAATTAAACTAAAATTTAAGTGGAAAGACTATTTGGATTTTAATAAAAGGCAAGTATTTAGGTAGATCCGATATTTGATCCTACTTGAACACCTTGGGGTGTTGATTAAATTTTAAAAAATTTATGATATCAACTAATGTAAATAAGATTTTTTAAAATTTAATTTTGACCACAGGATCTGATGAATTTAAGTATTTTCCATAATAAAATAGTTGGATTACCATTGAGATAAGGGAAAATAGCTGAAATGGTCCTTAAACTTTTTTACTTTAGCCAAAATAGTCCCTCAACTTTTTTTGTAGCCAAAATGGTCCTCCAACTTTTATTTTTTAGCCAAGATAGTCCTTTCATGTGAAATTTATAAAAAAAAAAATTTATGGTGACTACACCATAAAAGGACTTTTTTGGCTAAAAAATAAAAGTTAAAGGACTATTTTGGCTAAAAAATAAAAGTTAAAGGACTATTCTGGCTAAAAAAAAAGTTGAAGGACTATTCTGGCTACAAAAAAAGTTGAGGGACTATTCTGGCGATTTTCCCTTGAGATAATTTTCCCAATAGTAAAATATATCCATCGTCATTTTCCAAGCGAAGGATCCAAGCGGAGGATTTTGTTCTTTAACAGTTGTTCACTCCTCTCCAGTTAAAAATTCACAATTTCTCAGGTAAACTATTGAACCATCCTCCCCTTACAAGCCACAACATATGAAATTGATTAAATAATTACTACTCTGTTTCTCTTTTATCTTCTAAATAATTTACCTAAAATTGATTAAATCCTATACCTACAAGGCTAAATGTTTTCTCGTAGTTAGTTAAAAAAATATTTGATTTTTATTAGTCACCTGTAGCCATCATCTATCTCGTGTTAACTATGCACTGCTGCAGAGGAATTAGGTTAGGCTACATTCATTGTTGGCTTCCAAAATACAAGTATTCTTTTTTGGCATCATTTCTTTGCAATTTTCTGGTTGGCTTATGGTATACCTTTACCAACTACGAAGCGTTTTATTTATTTATTTATTTTTATTTTCAGGCAACTCAGAAGTGTTTTTTTGGTTTAGTTTCATCGTGTTTTTTCATTCAAAAGTTGGATTGACTACCGAGGGTGAGAATGTTAGTATGACAAAGACCTTAAGGATCAGAATAAAGTGTTCACTGCATTCGGATGAATTATTTGTGTGTCAAACATATTTCAAACTCCATTTGCAGGAAGGTTTTGTCCTGTTCCCTGAATATTGTTATATGTATCAAGTAAAAACTTTGCAAAGTTAAAGCATGAAATCCATACTCGTAGGGATTATGGTTTAATCAATTGAAGAAAGTATGAGTTTAATTGATTTCGGAGATAATGTGATGCCTCATTTGGTTTTCAATCTGAACTTCAAAAGGTTGAATCTCGCTCGCAAGTCTAAAAAACTTTGAATTATAATACTAAACTATAAGAATGTAGAATGTAGAGAATGCATTTATTTCATACACATTTTGTTATATTGAATGTGTTAATAATTGGTGGATGAATCTTGTCTTAACTGACCAGCAAGTGCACTGAAATGGAATCTTTTACCACTATATGAATTAATATTACTTCTTATAAAAGTAACCAAACAAGAGAATAGCACCAAATAAGTTCCTCAATCCTTTGTTTGTGTGTTGGATATACCATTCTCATTGCTACTAAATTTTAATCCAGGGAATGGGCTATAGATGCATGATATGGAGACATAGCTTGGTAGGGAACAAAGTTTATACGTATAATAATATTATTTGTTGGATTGTCTGTTCATAAGCCAGAAATAATTTTCTGGGATAGAGAAATCCACCCACACAGTTCCAAGATTCTATGCTTGAGGGAGTAGCTACGCTTTTTAATGGTTGGATCAGTTATATATGTGCTTTTTGATAAGGAAATTGGAAGGCAATGTGATAGTGCTTATGTTGAGTTTCTGGGTGTTTATGTTGTAGATTAGGATGCTTCTAATTTCCTTGAAGCATTCCCAGATTTCAGGAATGTAATTTTATTTACATCACCTCTGGGATCTCGAATACAATTTGAAAAGACAGAGAAAAAACGAGCTATATTTCATCTGCTTGTGTTGTTATGATGACCCCATGCCAGGAAGCTTTCATTTTTCAGTAAAAAACATTAGTATAATATACTTGTTTCATTTTTCTGTAGTCAATCCTTACTGTTGCACAGTCCATGCAAATGCAAATTTATGAGGATTTTAGTTTTATGCTTTATAAGATTGCCTTGCTTCTCGAGGTGTGTGATTGTATTAACTTCATAGTCTGGTTTTTTCCCTACTTGTTCATGTGTAATTCTGAATATGTCTGACTCTATATACATAATTTAAACTTTGGGTCATTTTTATAAAAGGAAAGAAAATTGAATGTGGCTTGTATGATCCAATCAACCCACTTCAAGAAGTAAACATTTTGGAATTATTTTGGTGCTTTACCGTATGCAGCTTAATGCGTAATTGTTGAACGTGGAGTTTTGTGTATGTCTTTCACATGTTATTTAGATCCTTTGGAAAGCACTCAAAAGTTCAACATTTGGAATCGTCATATTTATTGAATCATTATAACGAAAGGAGATTTACTAATTAAGAAGAAAATAGTTCTATAATGTTGACAAACATTGTCTTATCTTGGAGTGTGACGTTCAAAATAAATATGTATTGTTGTCAGAAAAGCATTTGAGTTATAATTATAATTTTGCTTTATTGTAGTTACTTGCAGATAGAAGTTCATGGATTGCTTACAGTTAGTGGATGATTTGATTGATGATTTGACTGATAAAGTTAATGGTGTCACTGATGAACATCTTTTTCAAATGGTCGAAGACAATGGTTATTGTTCAATGGGAAGTCCTGTTGATGCAGCTCATCAATGGTAAGTTCATTCTGGTTAGACACGCTGGCAGTATTGGTTGAATAATGCTCTCAGTTATGTTGGAACAATGATGTTCCAGCTTTTGTTGAAATTCTTACATCTACAAGAGACATTTTTTTTTTTCAATAGTGCTGATGGGATGCTCTTTGGAGCAATTTCAAGCAAATGCAAAACATGTGGAGGATCGCTCATATATTTGAGTGGTTGGTATTATTGTTACATGAATCTATTGAAAAAGTGCCTTTGTGGTTACTTCTCTAAGGATGCTGTGAGGAACAAGAGGAGATGGAAAATTTCATCAGATATTACAAATAAGTTCTTAGTTGATGTAATTGTAGCCAAACTTTGTCTCTGTATTGGTTTTGTAAATTTTGATTGTAATGTGAAATATTTTTAGTGGCGAGAAAAGATGAGTTTGGAAAAGAATCTTTCTCCACTCCTGCCAACAGAAGAGAGGAATAAGAATTTTATCTTAACGCACATCGAGTCACCACCACCTGCTAAGCTAACGAAGAGGATAAAGAATTGGCACATACTTGAGATAGGTGATTCTTTATACTATACGACATTGACACCAGGTGGAAGTTTACTTGAGAAGAAGTAATTTTCTTACTTTTGTTCATTGTCCTTTCAAATTCTTGATTTTTTTGTCCTTTGGATTTTTACTATTAAATCTGTATACTTTTAAAGAGTTATAGTTTCTTCTAGTTTGTTAACTCTTTTTTATTTATTGCAGTTGTGTAATTTATCAAATAGTTCAAGATGGACGTACATTTTATCTGTATCGAAATGAAACACGTGGCTATAAGCCCAAATTTGATTTGTTTGGTCCATTGTCGGATAAGCAAGCTGCAATAAGTAATTTTGAGTCTCTGTTCAACTCTCAAACTGGAAATCTATGGCCAAATTGGTTAGAAAAGAAGTTTGTAAACATGGAGGCCAAATATTCACCATTGGATATTGTAAGTGTCTTTCGGATTTACTATTTATTTCTTTTATGTTAAATATTTTAGCCCATATTTCTCACATTATTATATTTTATTTTTTGTAGGATTATGTTCGAAAGATTAACTTTGGGTTATCTCTGGAAATCAATGATGTAAATGAGGAACTTTTGATATTGCCGGAAGATTTTAAGAAAATATTTGAAGAATTGAAGCAAAACAGGTTGCTTATCTGGTTATCCTTTATTTATCACTTTTGCTTTTTGCAATGGTCTCACTTGTGTAAATTTTTTAACTCTTACAGGGGCTTAACAAGAATTGATTTATCGATTTTAGAAAGGCTTGATGATCTAAGAATTGGATCAGGTATTCAAGTTTATATTAAGGATTGTTGAATATCTTGGAGAATGTTACAAGTGATTTTCTTTTTTGCTATCTTCATTTCTTTTCAATATTGTGTAATGTCCTTTAATTCTTTAATTTATTTGTTGAAGTACAGGGTTTACAGCTTTATTGGCCATTCACGCGTGGAATTCTTTGAAGAATGGGATGTCTCCTAAAATCATTGATGTTGAAGAATTGAAAACGGACTATTTGCATGCAGTTCATTTAATAAAAGAGTCTTTATTCGGAATTTTGGGTGAAACGAATAATGACAATGTAGATGTTGAACTAGCAGTAAGAAATCTAACATATATGTATCTATGATTGAAAATTAAACTGATTCTTTGCTTTATTTAGATAATGTACTTATTAATTGGCCAACTAACAAATGCTTTACAACTTTGGGGCAGGTTAAGCTGCTTAGGGAGCTTGAAGAGATTCTAATGGCTTCACATTTAGCAAATCTTGGATCTGGTGTTAACCTAAACAGGCACATCCGATTCTATGATTTGTTATATGCATGTGAGAATAAAAGCTTTAAAGATGAGGATAGTTTCCAAGTTGCATGTAAAATGTTTTGGATCTTTTTGACAGATGTAAGCATAATTCCTAATAAAACTGTCTCAAAAATTTTGTTTATTTAAAATACTCTTGGGCTTGTCCGGATTTTATTTGAATGCATATAGAGTATTATGGTTAAAGTGTTTGACTCTCAGGGTCAGTATTCATCATGGAAGGAAATTGGAAGTTACTGTGTCGATGGAGAAAAATTGAAGTATGCCATTCTTGCTCAACACGGTGGGCACAAAAATTAAGAACTATTTTATGTTAACAATGGTAATGTAACTTGCTGTTTTCTCATTCTTTTATTTTGGCAGGTTCGTGGTTCCTTGATTTTGTATCATCAACTGACAATCAGGTTCACTTTTTCTCTTATAGATATCATCTGTATTTTTGTTTATTCAAATTTGCATTAACGTTTTTGTTAACTTGTTTATTGAAAGATTATATACTTTGGAGAGAGTTGGAAAAGGGCAAATTTCAACCAAAAGTTGCTTCTGCAGTGATCTTGAGGAAAGCTACATCAGCTCAGGTTGTTACTATTAAACATATTCAATTTTAAACTAACAAATAGTTCCAAGTATATATTGGCTAAAAAATATTTAGCCATTTCTTTTATTATTTGTTGAACAACAAATATATTTAAATGTTACTTTGTAGGGAAATTTTGTTGTATGCACAGTTTACGTGAAGGATTTTCTGAGGAATTCAAGGGAAAGTCTGAGAGTGACATGGAAACCAGAACCACTGAAGGGTGAAGAACATGTCATTTCTGGTCTTCAGGGGCTTGCAAGTAAAAATGTTGGATATATAGATTTTAATGATTCCAATGTAAGTTTTATTTTTTAATTAATTTCAGAATTTCAAATTTTGGAGGGCAAAGGATATTGCCTCAGCAAAAATCTTAATGCCACAGCTGTGTCTGTCAAATTTCTGAAACTGCCCTTACAAAAATCAAAGCAACTCAGTCCAATACTTTTTCCAAAGATCCAACACAGTCACCCACCTAAACTTTTCCCTCATCCATCTCTTCATTTTGTGATTTTCCCTATTCCTTGTCCCTTTAGATTCTTTGCCTCCTCCAACTACTTTTGATTGAACCCAGTCTCTTCTTGGTTGACCCCTTAGATAGAACCCTTGTTCAGATTGGAGAAAAATGAAACCTTTTTGTCAAAGTGGAGACAAGAAAAGGGAATTGGATTGAAATATGAACTATTGCATGTAAAAAGAACTGATTTTGGAATGGATGGAAACCTTCAAGCAGATGAAGGAAGTGAATGGTGATGTTTTTGTAAGGAGATTGGGGTTGAAGCCACTCCGAACTTTGGGTATTTCTCCCTTCAGCGTCAGAAGAGAGATTAGGTGCAAGGGCAGTTTTGGTATTTTGGTAAAAATAGCTGTGGCATTAAGATTTTAGTTGTGGCAATATCATTGCCCATTTTGGAGTATTCATTGTTAATTATGTCGTAAGCTGAATGAAGTAAAAATCATTTCCAGGATGTTCTTGTGGCAGTTTTCTTAGAAGATATATGAAAGAAATATAAGAAAAAAGGCCTTTAGTGTAAGAGAGATAGAAGAACTTTTTTGTATAGAGCATAACTTTTTTTCTTTTATTTTTTGGAACTTTCCTAGTGTATCAATTTTGTTGCACTTAAGATGCAATGTGATGGACGTGCATTTTGAATGTATAGATCACAGAATACATAAATTTCCTTTGCAGTTCTTTAATTAGCCTAATGCTTGTACCAAGCTTCTAACTTTTTGAGAGACACAATTTTTATAGGCTAAAATGGAGGTTCTATTTAATGTGTCAAAGTTCTCCAAGAGGTACGACTATTTGTAGATCGTGATTGTAATCTGTCTCTGTAACTAGCATGCTCTATTACCACAAAAATTATATGTTGTAGGCATTCAAGTAGATCGAAATATGGATGGAATGCTAATTAATTTTACTAAAATTATTTTAAATGAAAAAATCATCTGTGCTTCTTTTAAACTGATAAGGTTTTGGTTCTCGTTCTCTCCGTCTTTATTTCTTTTTTCACACTCTCTTCATGTGCTCTGTATATGAATGACTCAGCTTGTTTTTCATTTAACTACTTTAGGGAAGATAACTCTTGGCACTGGTTCTTTGAAGAAACAGCGAAGATAATATACAAGGTAATGTGGGAAAAAAAAAAGTAATGTGGAAATTATATTTGTTAAAATATGAAGTACATGATTTTGAGATACACATGTCGAAATTATGCATGACTTTGTTTTGTTTGGTTTTCTTTGTTTTGCATTTATTGCTATGTTATTGTCTAATTCTTTGAACTATTGATATGAAGGGAATTTCTCCGCATATTGATGTTGGAAATGACTTTGGCAAGTTTCTGTCTACACATTTGAAGGATGCGTAAGAATTTAAATCCCTATTTCATTCAACTCTTTCATATCCATGATATTAGAAATTTAGAATGTGCATTATATGTTTTCTTTGCAACATTCCTTTTTATGTCATGTAGATCTCTCAAAAATCAAGGAGTTTTTGAACGTTATCAAGAGGTTGGTGACGAGGATCTTATTTGACAACTCCTTTTTTAAGGGGAAATTGATTTAAACACCCTTGAAGATGAGTGTTGCTTTTGAAAAAATCTTGAACTGTCAGACGTACCAAAGACCATTAAAATCACCAACTTGATTGAAATGTAGTTACTGGAATATTGTTATGCCTTTAGTTCCCTTTTGTCTATACTTGATTAGATAACAGTAACTAAATCAAATGATCCATTGAGCAATGTTTTGGAATTAACTCCCCTTTAGGTACGAAGAATAAGAATATTTTGCAATTGACTCCCCTTTAGGTACGAAGCTTAAGTAGACTCCTCTATTCTAACAATTTTATTGTACTTCATTTGTCTGATGAAAACCAATTTAGTGATGTAAGGACCTACTCAACCACCTTCCTTTCTTTGACTGAATTAAGGAAAAGAAAAACCATCCACTTTAACAATTCCAATTCAGGGCTGTTAGGCCTGACACTCTGTGCCATACACAAAATACCTACTCATAGTCTTGGTAATGTAATCTGAAGATCTTGAATCATGGATGTCATCCATGCAAGGGTGCTTAAAACAATTTCTTCGTCATTTGTTTTCGTTAATCGTTTTGGGATCTCTTCTATTTTTTGTGAATTGCAGGTTTGTGAAAAATTGATAAAGGATGATTTGACTTCCCAACAGTCTAATGAGAGGAAGTCGGAGATCCTTATTGTTTGGGTTTGATATGATGCCATGTAAGTATCATGATAATTGGTGTAAAGAATCATATTTGATTATAATGGATTGAATTGGATCTTTGAGATTATTTCTCGTGCTTCCATTCTATTGGTTTTAATGAAATTCTGTTGGGCTAATTTCCTGCTGCTCTTTTCTATTGGTTTTAATGAAAATCCTGTTGGACTAATTTCCTGCTCTATGGATATCAGACAGAAAATTCCTTTTGCCTTTCCAGTGTCCTTCTAATATGTGCTAAAGGTTTTACAAGCTTCCTGAGAAATTAATTCTTTTTAGGGTTGTGGAGGTTTTTAAGTGCAAATTTGTCCTATATTCTGTGTGGATTAGTGATTATCCCGCTGAAGGCTTTTAAAAGTTTTTAAGAAAAATGGCATCTTTTATGTTAGGACCCTTTACCAGCATTCAAAAGATTGGAATTGCTTTTATATCCATTTCCTGTTTGGCTTAGTGATTATCCTACAGTGTGAGGTTTCATTGTTGGATATCTTTGGACTATTAGTTTACGACTTCTAATTTGGCCTGCGTTTGATTTTCTGTAGACAAATCATTTATATTAGGACCCTTTACAAGAATTCAAAAGATTGGAATTGCTTTTATATCCATTTCCTGTTTGGCTTAGTGATTATCCTATAGTGTGAGGTTTCATTGTTGGATATCTTTGGACTATTAGTTTACGACTTCTAATTTGGCCTGCCTTTGATTTTCTGTAGACAAATTAGTTATAGTTGTGGATTCTATTGCCGTATGAATGAATTTCTTTGAAAGTCTTTGACTGCTATGGAAGGATTATGTATTGGTCCTTCAAAAAATAAACGAACCCTATGATGGCCATTCAACATATTGTGATTTATAGAACCAATAAAAGTATAAAAACAACCATAAAATTAAAAACTAAAACATATCCGTAAACACTATTCCTCAAATTGGAAGCAGTCCAGGAGTACATGAGCTTTAGCTCCATCCATGAATATCTATGATTGTGAGATGAAATTTATCTAGTTTCAATCTTTGCCTCTTTTGTGAGTAGTGCATGATTATGTGGAGTGACTAGATTTTTTTTTATAGTGATACGTCAGTGTATACTCTTATTATCGCACATAATACCTTTGAGTTTCTATACTGCAAGCACTGTCCTGAAAACCCATTTTCCCCTACTCTTTTTTTGCTTTCAACCCATATAATTGATGGAATGTTAATGAGGTGTGGAAAATTAAGAAGTGGAATGGGTGATGCGTTTCCAAGAAAAAGAGCTCACGGTGTCTGGTGTTTGGTTGTCTTTCTATGAGATCAATGCATTTCCTATTAGATGCATGGTCAAAAGAACTGCACGGTTTTGTAGTCTCAAACAATATCATGTTGCATAAAATTTGATGAAACCGCTACAAATATATTCCCTATTTTTTACTTCAGTTTTATGAATATAGTGACTTTTAAGTTTGCTCATGGATGATCCGAAGATATCTTACTGCCATTTCTTTTTCCTTTAATTAATCTTCTTTTGTTATAGTGGAAAGCATTGTTAGTTTATTCTTCTCTAATTATAGTAGAAAAGTGTTTTCTGATTTTATCATCATGATACTTAAGATGTTCAATTGCCTTGAAGCTGATATTCTTTATTGAAAGGCTAGCAAATTACAAAGAAATAAATGCAAAATAAAGAAAACCAATCAAAAAAAGAGTGTATGGTTGTAGTTATTTTACATGTACCCTTGCTGTACTGTATCTTGTATGCTGTATGCTCTTTTATATGTACCAGAACCTTATTCTGCTCTTGTCTACACCTAATAACCATGTTATTATGCTCCAAACTTCTTTGTTTTTTCTTAATCCGTAGCGTCACTATAAATTTGTTGATATATCCATATTGGGAACTGGAATAGTTGACTGAGAAAAGCCATGGCAAGGGTAAGTTTAAGGATTATGAATATGGAGTGCCCCCACATTTTACATTTTCCCCTTGCAAGTCTTACTCCAGACCTTTTTTATATTTTCTTTTAATTAGTTTTGGCTTAATTGCAAATTTCTTTTCTGAATTTATTTGATTATTTATGTGTAGGTTTTTGTTTTGTGAATCTTTACTAATTTTTTCTTGAAATTTTTGAACAAATCTTGAATTTTATGCCGACTTTTACACATGAATGAAACTGGAATTTGGATTTGAGAAGAACCACAACCCCCGAAGGGTAGTGTGGGGACTTTTGTTTGTGTAACAAGTTAGAGAGTAAGAAAGAAAGACCCTTTGGAAAAAACTGAATAATTTCATTATTTTATGAAAGCATCTATATATATTAGAGGATCTAGGCCTTAGTACAACTACATAGTATAATTCCTGTGTAGTATAATTATACAATATTATATACTAATTCTAGCACACCCCCCTCAAACTTACTAATTCTAGCACACCCCTTCAAACTAGAGCATACAAGTCGAATGTACCAAGCTTGTTATAAATAAAACTAATTCGAGAACCTCATAAAGACTTTATAAAAACATCTAATAGTTGGTCATTTGAGTTGATAAAACTAGTAGCAATACACCTAGACATAATCTTCTCTGATGATGAAATGACAATCAATATCAATATACTTGGTCCTCTCATGGAATATTGGATTAGAGGTTGTATGTAAAACAACGTGATTATCACATATCAACTTCATCTGTCCAATCTCTTCCAACTTTTAGTTTTTGAAGTAGTTGTTTCATTCATTTAAGTTCACATCTCACCAAAGTCATAGCATGATATTCACACTTTTCGGCACTTAACCTGGAAACAACAATTTGTCAATTACCTCCAATAAGGACATAGTATCTTGAAGTAGAGCGTGCATCTGAAGGAGATCCTACCTAATATGCATTAGAGTACCCAATCACTTGAATATGATCCTTATTTTCATATAACAATCCTTGGTTTTATGCTCTTTTAATATGTTTCAAAATTCGAATTGCAGCATCCCGGTGACTATCACATGGAAATTGTAGAAATTGACTAACTACACTTATGGCAAACGAGATATCTGGCCAGGTAATAGTGAAGTAATTAAGCTTTTTAACTAGATGTCGGTATCATTTAGGATCTGCAAGAGACTCCCCCTAATTTGGTAGAAGTTTAACATTTGGATTCATTGGAGTATTAATAGATTTACAGTTTAACATACTAGCTTTTTCTTGAATATTTAAGGCATATTTTTTTGAGAGATAACAGTACCAGTACTAGATTGAGTAAGCTCAATTCCAAAGAAATATTTGAGTTGGCTCGTCTAGATCCTTAGTTTGAAAATGACTAAAGACACGATTTTTCAACCGAAGGATTTCATCTTGACCATTTCCAGTAATGACAATATCATCTACATAAACCATTACATAAATGCATCGGCCATCTGGATTATGATGATAGAAGGCATAAGATTAGTTTCACTTTGAGTCATCCTAAATTGTTGAAGAATAGTCCTAAAACGCATAGTTGTTAAAGGCGCTCAAGGCTCACCCCTAGGCTCTAAGGCGCAGGGAGGCTCAACCTTCACGCCTAGTTGGTGGACATATAGGTTCTAGTGAGAAAGCGCGGGCTTTTCTCGCCTAAGCGCAGGGCTCTCAAGCTCCCACGTGAGGGTTTTGTTATTGGTGGACCATAAATAAAGAAAGACATTGACTGATAACTTAAAAGGTCAAAACCTAATCTCCTTCAAGGCCAAGCCGTCTTCTCTCCTCGTCAGTTTAATCTTTTGCTCACTGCAACAAGTTCCAGTTTCTAGGTAAGCGCATGCGCAGAGACCTCCCCCCTGTCCCCCTCTCTGACCTCTCTCTTCTGTGTCTCTCTCTTTTCCTTCTGTTTTCCTTCTAATTTTTAATTTTTTCTCTCTTTTAGAGTCATGTTTGTTTGAGAGACATTTTTCTCTTGCTTACTTTCCGTCTCTGTTTCTCTTACCCTCATTTTTTTAGCCTTTTTTTTTTTTCAATTTTTTTCCGTTTTTTCCTGTTTTTTTTTTTTTTTTATTCAGATCTTTTTCGGTTTTTCTATTTTGTTTTTTAACTTTTTTCACTCACTTTTTCCTGTTATTTTTTATTCAACCCTTTTTTAGTTTTTTTATTTATTTATTTTCTTTCTATTTATTCTGCTTCTTTACTTTTGAAAAAATTCTTAATTTCAACAACTAATGAGTTAATATTACACAAAGGATGACAAAGTTAGTTTTCTTTCTTTAAGATTTTTGGTTCAAAAAATTAATCTCCCATTTGTTGTTAGCAGTTACTAAATGATAAAAGATGTCAAGTGGGTAAAGAAGCAAAAAGAACTGATCCAATGTGGCAATATGGGGTGGTTGACAATTTGACTTTTGAATTTGGGCATTAATAATGAGCGTCTTACACTGCTTTTTGTTTGTCCTGAGAGAGATTTCAAAGAAGTCTTTGGATTCTTTACCAACTATTTTATTTTAGTTTAATTTTCCTAAACACATACAAGTACTTACGCTTTTAGTCTTTTACTAGTTTTGTTTGGTTCATGCTTCGCGTGAGCCAACCCGAATTTCTCTCTAAAATGAATAACGTGGTGAAAAGAGAGCAAAAAAGGGTGATAGTCTTGTATAGAATTGCATGTAAATGTTCACAAAAATATAAGCAATATACGTGACACTACAATGGTATATCAGAAAAAATACACAACAAAAGAGAAGTAGTGAATAAAAAGCATCAATCACAATGTTTGTGATGCTTAGTTACTCGCAGATAAGCCGTTGCCATTCCAAATCCTAGGGGAAAAAATAACACAAAAAGCATACATAAAAAACATGCATTATCTATTGTTCAGCAGAAGTAGAGAAGCTGCTCCTAATGGAATCATCCTATTCAAAGATCAAAAGTGATGGTTGTGCACATACCACCTGCAGTTAAACCGTAAAAAAGTCAAGAATGAGCTGAAAAATACTCTTGAAGAATAGAACCCGGCAAAGTTCTACTGCATATTAGCTTCTGCTCAAGCTGAGCAAGACAACTTTATATCCAACTCCAGCAACGGGAGAATGATGAGTTGCAGGACATATTTATTTCTCATCCACATAATTAGCAATTTTACAATAGTTATTAGTACAAAATAATCTAAGAAAGTGCAATTGACCAATTAAAAAATGCTTTAAACTTTTTACCTTCGAACAAAGGAAGGAACCAAAACATCAAAGAAAGCTAGACAGCAAGA
This sequence comes from Cinchona pubescens, assembly GCA_025175665.1. Lineage (NCBI taxonomy): Eukaryota > Viridiplantae > Streptophyta > Magnoliopsida > Gentianales > Rubiaceae > Cinchona > Cinchona pubescens. The sequence continues at coordinate 347,021 of JANKKI010000269.1, read as the reverse complement.
TGCAAAATAATACCTCTTGGTAGAATATGAAAGTTTAACAACCGATCCTTGTTAATCACCTAATGTTCTTTCCAACTCTGGTAACAGGGGGAAGTGCTTTTACATCACAAACAGTATATCACAAATGACAATCAAATTTAAACACTAATTTATCACAAGTCGTTGTCAGTTTTCATTGTATTGAGAAGGTTAAACTTTCAGTGTATCCAAGTCCATGCCGTGGCCACATCTTATGGTAGAAAATGGTAAAATCAACTCAAAGAAAACATTAATGTTGGTGAATAGTGATTCAAATGTTTCTCTAATCTTAAGTTATTACATTGTTACAATTGATTACTGTTTTCGTACCCAACAATTTTAATTCTCAAGCTTAAGCCTAAAAAAATATATATTGTTCGTAAAATTCTAGATATCACAGACATAAATAGAGTAATTACATAGCAGCAAATTAACACATTAAAAATGGAAAATATGCATCTTCTAAATCATGAAAACCACACCAACGCAAGAATACTGTTAGAACCATTAGAGAAGTTAATCTACATTATGGTGGCATTATAGGCAACAAATCCATTTAGATATCCCGGAACTCTTGAACAGTGAAATTAATACTACTAACATAAACCGGAATCATGAGCAGTAATGCTAAAGAATGAAGCATAAGACATGTGAGGCAACACTAAAGGTACTTCAAATAGGCACATTAACAACCATGTTTTGGTTGTGGTTGGTATTTAAAAGATGTAATCAAAGATTTAAGCAATTATCCCATAATAGTAGCAGCAACTATGCTAATAGATTCCTTGAGCACCCTGATCCTTTCATCCAATATCCCCCCCCCCCCAAAAAAAAGGTTTAATCAGCAAGATCGAGAACTGTAAAGTGAAAATAGAATGACAACAACATAGCATAGTCTAACATTTGTCTTATTATGTGTATAAGTTTCCAGAATGTCCAGAAAATTTCCAGGATGCCAATCCTTAATCCGGAGAAAAAATACTCATTATTACATAGGGAATAAAACAATGTAAAAAAAAAATTGATGCTTACATAATTAGGGGGTTAATCCATCCACTATATTTATCATCCAGAGCTTGAGGAAGATCACAACTGTAGATTATAACATGGTTTCTTTCACAATTCCTACTGAAGACATGGATTTAGTACATAAAGAAAAAGAACATACGTACAATGTAGAAAATTAAGCACATGAATGGTACCATTGGTGAGTAAATTTTTAACGATACTGTTCCATTGATTGAGTTCCCCAACTCCATGTGATTAAGGGAAAATAGCATCAAAACTTTCAGCTAGTTGACACCTGAATCTATAATTCATTTAGCAATCAGTTAGCAACTATCATGACTCTGAATTGGCGAAAGTTTACTTCGGAAAAGCCTAGTCGAAACTATGTAGGAATCCATTCCCAATCCTTCATGAATAGTGCATTTCATGTACTGTCACAAGCCACACAGAACTCCTAAAATGGAAAAACCAGGAAATTGAAACGATTCTTGAGTTAATATTGTTCTGTTTTCTCTTCTTTAATGCAAATTAAGCTCCTTCTTAAAAAAGGTACATTTTGACATGTTATACTGCGCATGTTTGTCTCTTTCTTAACTCTAGTAGTGCTTGCAATAATTGTCAAATTCTGTATTGCTCATTCTATCTTCTTCAGAGTAGATCTACATAGAGATATGAATAATACTTGTTTGTTTTTGAAGTATGAACCTTTCTCAATTGTCGAATATTGGACTCCTGTCTAATCCACTATACTAAAGCTTTTAGAAAATTTAATAATTCCTGTAATCCATCTACATCTCCTTGGCATAGGCACCTCTAACGTAATTAGATAGAAATCTAAAGCTTTTTTTTTTTTTTTCTAATTTATTTAATGAGAAAAGAAGAGTTATAGTGCATAGATGAGATTGATCCAATGCACTAAAAAATATCCATATAAGATGCATCCAACTGACATTGATCCACTATACTCAAAAGATATCCATAAAAAGATGCATTCAACTGAACAAAAAATTGAAAATAACTGGATAAAATAATAAACTAAAAATTTGGGTACAATAAATATACAATCCACCTAGAAAATGTTATTGCAAATCTGAATGCATTTTCATTTCTTAAAAATAAAATTTTTTAAAAAAAGAAGCAAACATCAAAAGGAATGGAAAGAAAATCACAAAATTGTAGCAGTGGAATAAAGCGATACCTGCTCTTTACCGTTATAAAGACAAAAATTCCAAAGATCTCTTCTTGTTCTCTTCCACAGTTCCACCATTCCTTTTTTTCAAAACCCTACGTAATCTTCCATTTAGATTCAATTTTCTATCGAATTCTTTAATAACTCCAGCAATTTTGAGAAAATTGAATCCATCATCACATTCTTCTCACAAGAGGTGGCAAAATAGATAAATGGATGATCTATGGTTTTAGCCATAGTCACCAGAAACGCGATACGGGTATGGGGACGCAATTCACTACTTTTTAAATTATTGGATACGTAGAGGTAGGTTTAATCGATATGTCATACGTCACTTCTTAAAAAAAGTTGTTGATGGTATATGGTATTAAATTTCTAATAAATGTTAAACTTTTAGTAAATAGAGAAAAGAAAATGTTCAACTTTCAAGAACTATTAAGACTCCTCAATCTAATACTAAATAGTTCTAATTAGGTAAATTTAGAAAATATTTTTTTTCACTTTCTCAATAAATAAGGATTCTCTACGTTTGACAATTTGAAACATGAATCGTTGCGTTTCGGGACACAAATGAATCGTGTTTTGAAATGTAAATCGCTGCATTTCAGGACGCAAATGAATCGTGTTTTGATACGTATGAATCGGTATGTAGTTCGTAGGAGTGGGGAGAGTTTCCAGTAACTATTAAAAGTGTCGACTCTCTTCTAATCACCCTACATGGGGTATTTATAATGAGTACTAGGGTTACAATAATTATCTAAGGATAAGAACGTGAAATCGTATGAAAAAGAGTCCAACTGTGTGAAGAAATCTGCCAAAAATTAGAAAATCATGTAAGCCTGCTGTTTTGGGCGCACATGCGCTGCCAGTTTTGGGCCCGTGTGCGCCCTAGCACAATATGAAAATTTCTCCTCTAGTCACATTGCACATCCGCTGCACAACCCCAGCACAGCTGCGCTGGCCTTCATCATTGTGCTCCGCCTTTGACTTCGATTTTGACCTTGATGCTTATGGAATTTGGTAAAGTATAAAACACAAAAGTTGTATCTCTTGTTCTCAGATTTTCAACGTATCTTGAATCACATCAATCGGAGTTTGGACTCAGAAGTTACGCTTAAAATACAAAATAGTGTCCAGAATAGCGTCATACTCTTGCATGTTTCGCCCTTAGCATTTCCTATAACCTTTTCCATATTTTTCAGGTCTTTTTCACTTTAACCTTACAAAAACTAAGAATAACCAAAGTAAACTCAATAATAACTCAAATTTTACTTACAACAAATAAAAACATGGTAAATGATACATAAAATATAGCACAATTATAAGTTTATCAAATTACCCCACACTTAGCCTTTGATCGTTCTCGATTAAACATAAAATTAAAACATTTAAGCATAACAAAATTTCACTCAACATATTCCCTCAAATATCCATATAAATAATCAATAATCTAATCCACCAATCGGAGTAGTCTAAGACCCCAAGACCTCAAATTCTAATACAAACCATTCAAAAGTTTAGATTTGCAAATATCTAGATTAAATCATGAAGACCCTCAAAATTTTTCTAAACACCCCATAACTCACTTTTCTTACATCCTTCCACTAATCTGGACAACTTATTCTATTTAAATTAGGTAGGATTTTTAGCTAGACCTATAGGTTAGGATATTGGTTAGCCAAAGAAGGGAAAAGAATATAACAAATAAGAGCAAGAGCTTTATAGTAATGATGGCCATACATTAAAATAAAACTTCTCTTCACTTGCAAAATATCACGTATCCACAACCCCACACTTGAGTGACAAACATCCATGAAGAATTCTGAACAACCAAAAAGCATAGCCAAACATGCCAACATTATTCCAGACATATATACATCACATCATTATTTCATTTTTTATGTCCGCTCATAATATGGGTACCAGTGGTAGGTACTACTTGCAATATACAAACACACACTGTAGGTACGAAATATGGACACTACCTACAAATACAGGTTCCAGTGATAGGCCCTACCTGTATATATCAAAAACTCTCATTATTATTTTTCTCCTCATTTTACTCCATAAATGTACACCACCCACTTCTCACAAACTTCCACCCTTATATCCCCTTAACATATAATGTGCACCATAAAGCTTTTAAAGGGAAAACTTAGGATAAAATAATTAAAAGAAATATTAAACTCAATAAGAGTAGGTAAATTAAGTTTAAGTGAAAGAAGGAGAATGATGTTTCTCTTCACAAGAACAAGGCTCAAACAAGGCATTTAGAAATAAATTGTTAAATAATTGACTAGAAAGGCTCAACAAACGAAAAAGACACTATCCTCATTTTTAAACTAAATCAAGTCGTCTGAGAATTAGTTTCGAAAATATAATAAAGTAAGTTTTTGGAATGCATCATAATTGAATCTACATAAATTTCTCTAAATATCCTAAATCAAAAATTAATGTATGGCTTAGTATTACTCAAAAGTCTTGAAAATCATGAATGAAGAATATTAATACCGACTACTCATTCATGCATTGTACAATTAAAGCTTTATTATGCAGAAAAATGGAGAAAATACGTTAAGCAAAAACTTTCCAAAATTTTTTCAAAAAAATGGTCAATTAATCCACAAATATTTTGACAAGCTCTCATATCAAAGGAAAAGTCTAAATATTGCAGAAAAATAGAGCAGAATATACCAAACAACTTAAAAATATAAATAACTCTCCCATCCCACACTTAAAAATAAGCATTGACCTCAATGCAAAAAAATAAAAGCATAAAATGGAAAAAAGAAATGTTTTTCTGGATTTAATTCGTGTTTGGAGCAGTATCCGCTATAAACATCCCTTTGTTGGGAATGAAAGCTGGAGTAACATTAAACAAAACAAATAATTCCCTTGAGACAATAAGAAAAACAAGAATATTGTAGAAAAGAATCCTATAATAATTAGGAAAAAACTTACTCCCTTAAGGGAATTCACACAACAAAAATAAACAAAAACACCATGACAAAATTTAAAACCTAGCTAAAAGAAAATTACTAGCTAAAATGTCTAATAAAATAAAATAGCAACTAAAATTGTCTGAGAAATCAACTGTCAAAAGTAAAAGGCAAAGAAAATAGTCCTAAACATAGGGCATGAAAAGCTCAAGGATCATGCGGTCCCAAATCCTGCGGGAAAGGTGGAAAAGGTGGAAATGTCGACGGTCCTCTCCCCACTCCCTTTCAAAGGACCATTTTGTTAGTTTAACTTACAATTAAATCGATTTCCTACACTAACAACACAATAAAACTAAGCTAATCCTAAAAATAAAATAAACAAAAGTAAAACTTCAAAAATAAATAAACGGAATAAAATGTAAATGAACATGGGTTGCCTCCCATGTAGCGCCTTTGTTTACTGTCGTGGGCTCGACTTTGAACAAGATGGTCGGAATAACCATCTCTATGCCAGAGGAAAGTGAGCTCAATAATTGTTAGAGATCAGTCGTTCATGGGCTCTCTCCTGGTAGTTTCTCGCCATATACTTGTCCTCAATCTTTTTTTTGACTCCATCAGTTAGGAACTCAACTCTAGATCACCTATCTCCCCTAGTGTAGTTTACCTGGACGCTATTGTCGTCTATGTAAACTAGCTTAATCCTTTCCTCGTGACCCTAAAGAGATTCGAAGATATTGAACTCTTTATAAGCTAATTCTTGGTCTTCAACTCTTAAGGTCAATCCATAACAGAATATGGGGTATAATGGTACCACAATACAATCCCTATTAACAGGCAAGCGGCGATCCTTCACAATAGTTAGAATCTCTTGTGCTTTCTCCATATTTACGTCTAAAAGCTTGATTGGCTCTTGTTCTAGAAGATCTTGAGGCATTGACTTTGTAGGCAATGAACCAAAGTCATCCTCAATAGGCTTGTTGTCTACTAATCCCATCTCTAATTCTTACTCTTTTTCTTCATCTTCTTCACCCTCAATCACTTGAGATTCTATTAATCCAGTCTACTTATGGAAGAATTCAGTTGACTTAGTTGATGCTCCAAACTTTGCAGACTAACTCTTGTATCCTGTTGAAATTCCAAAGTATTAGCAGCTAAAGAATGAATTAATTCTTCCAAAGACTTACCAGATTGGGTATAAGGTTGTTGTGACAAAACTGGATGTATACACGGAAGATCTTGTGATGGATAATCCAACTCAGTATAATCTATCCATTCTTGATTGTAATTATACGTGCAGGGGTCATACCAAAGTTGTTGTGGTAATTGCTCGATAATGAAATCGGAACAATAAACCTCCGGCGAATTAGTAACCATGATGGAGATCAAAAAGAGATAAAGTAATAAGTATGCACAGTTAAACACAAAAATAAATCAAACCGTTCCTCGGCAATGGCACCAAAATTTTTGGGTAGATTGCTCTCGTAGGCACCAAAATTAAACAATTCTCAACAATAATGTAGTAGTGGTTTGTACAAGTCGTCCCACAGAGAACGGAGTTTATTATTCTTATGTTAAAAAGAAAAGGGGGGGGGGTTTGAATGCTTTTAAAATAAAAACTAAAACAATAAAGTAAATTGGAGAGATTTCAATTGAGAAGAATCTTGGTTTTGGTCAAACCCATCATGAAAATTTTACTAGCTAATCCCTGACACCAAAGATAATTCAATTTCTATACCAAGCACTAATTAAAGAATTAACTCGAATACCAATTCAAAGTTGATTTTTGTTTCTTTCTAAATTTGGCTAATTTTTAACACGCGATTTAATTAACCCTAACTATTAATTTAATCTAGGCACGTGCCAAAGATTAATTAATAGAAGCATTAAAATCAACAAGAACAATTAGGCTAATTAAACATAAACACACGCAGTTATGCCAATTAGTTGATTATTTTCCCTAAATTCAATAACACTAATCGAGCAATTATCAAATTTAGTTGTTTCACAGATCGAATTAAGCACAGGCGGTTAAAATAATCTAGTAGTAGATTAATTCCAATAACTTAATTATTAACAACTGCAGCAATAACAAGTTAAAAAGAACAATCATAAATTTAATTTTAGAAAACTAATCAATATTAAATATATAATTGAATAAATTCAAGACCAAAAAGTCTCACAACATAGAATTGACCATGGCCTCAAATCACTCTACCAAGAAAAGGGTTTAAGCACTAAGTGCCATAGAAGAATAACAAAGAATTTCTCTACTGAAAATCCTAGCTAAACATGAAAATAAAAGTGTCCACTCTCTTCTAATCACCCTACATGGGGTATTTATAATGAGTATTAGGGTTACAATAATTGTCTAAGAATAAGAATGTGAAATCGTATGAAAAAAAAGTCCAACTCGGCGAAGAAATCTGCCAAAAACCAAAAAATCACGTAAGTCTTCTGTTTCGGGCGCACATGTGTTGCCTGTTTTGGGTGCATGTGTGCCCTAGAACAATCTGAAAATTTCTCTTCTGGTCACAACGCACATTTGCTACACAACCCCGGCGCATGTGCGCTGGCCTTCATCACTGTGCTCCACCTTTGGTTTCAATTTTGACCTTGATACTTTTGGAATTTGGTAAAGTGTAAATACAAAAATTGTATCTCTGTTTTTCATCTTTCCAAAGCATCTTGAATCGTCTCAATTGGAGTTTGGACTCGAAAGTTATGTTTAAAATAAGAAACAGTGTCCAGAATAGCATCATACTTGTGCATGTTTCGCCCTTGGCATTTCCATTCATCTTTTCCATCTTTTTCAGCTCTTTTTCACTTTAACCCTACAAAAACTAAGAATAATGAAATTAAACTCAATAATAACGCAAATCTTGCTTACAACACATAAAAACGTGGTAAATGATATATAAAATATAGCATAATTATGAACTTATCAGCTGCTAATACTTTGGAATTTCAACAGGGAACAAGAGCTAGTCTGCAAAACTTGTAGCATCAACCAAGTCAATTGAATTCGTCCATAAGTAGACTAGGATCTCAAGTGATTGAGAGTGGAAAAGATGAAGAAAATGAGCAAGAACTAGAGATGGGTAATGTATTAATAGATGACGAGCATATTGAGGGTGATTCTAGATCATTGCTTTCCATTTCAATGCCTCAAGACCTTCTAGAGCAAGAGCCAATTAAGGTACTAGACTTAGCTATGGGGGAAGCACAAGAGCTTTTAACTACTATGAAGGATCACCACTTGGCTATTAATAAGAATTGTATTGTGGTGCCATTATACCCCACATTCTATCATGTATTAACCTTAAGAGCTGAAGATTAAGAAATGGCTCGTAAACAGTTTGATATTCTTGAGTCTATTAAGGGTCATGAGGAAGGGGGGTTAAACTGGTTTTCATAGACGACAATAAGGTCTAGGTAAGCTAAACAAGGGGAGATAGGCAGTTTAGAGTTGAGTTTCTCACCGATGGAGTCAAGAAGAAGGTTAAAGATAAGCGTATGGAAAGCAGTTACAAGGAGAGAGACTATGAACGATTACTAACAATTATTGAGCTCTTTTTCCTCTAGTATAGAGATGGTTATTCCGATCATCTTACTGTTCACTGTCAAACTATTGACTATAAAGGAGTGTTGTATTGGTGGCAACCCATATTTATTTAACTTTTATTCTGTTTATTTATTCTTAAAGTATTATTTTTATTTATTTTATTTTTAGGGTGAGAGTAGTTTTATTGTGTTGTTAGTGCTGGAAATCAACTTAATTGACAAGTTAAACTAATTAAATGATCCTTTGAAAGGGAGCAGGGAGAATATCTGTCGATATTTCCATCCTTCCCCCCCTTTCGTAGGATTTGGGGCTGAATGCAGCTTGAGCTTTTAATGCCATATGTTTAGGGCCATTTTGTTGATCTTTTAATTTGGCAGTTGATTTCTCTGACAATTTTAGTTGCTATTTTATTTATTAGACATTTTAATTAGCTAATTTCCTTTTAGCTAGGTGTTATTTTAGTCATGGTATTTTTGTTTATTTTTTCGTGTATTCTCTTAAGAGAGTAAGTTTTTTCTTGCTTATTGTAGGAGCATTTTCTACAATATTCTTGTTTCTTCTTATTATCTCAAGAGAATTATTTGTTTTGTTCTGTTTTGTTTAGTGTTCTCTCCAACTTTCATTCGCAACAAGGGGATATTTATAGTGAATACTGGTTCAAATGCATATTAAATCCAAAGAAGTTTTTCTTTTTCTTATTTTGTGCTTTTATTTTTGTATTGAGGACAATGCTTATTTTTAAGTGTGGGATGGGGGGAGTTATTTGGATTTTTAAGTTGTTTGGTATATTTTGCTCGATTTGGCTACAATATATTTTGACTTTTCCTTTGATCTGAGAACTTGTCAAAATTTTTGGATTAATTGACCATTTTTTGAAATTTTTTGCTTAACGTATTCTCCCTTTTTTTTTAGCATAATAAATCTTTAGTTGAACCATGTATGAATGAGTAGTCGGTGTTAATATTTTTCATTCATGATTTTCAAGACTTTTGAGCACTAAGCCATACATTAATTTTTGATTTGAGACATTTAGAGAAATTTATGTAGACTCAATTATGTTGCTTGATTACTCAAAAACTTACTTTATTACATTTTTAAGCGAATTTTTAGACGACCTGATTTAGTTTAAAAATGAGGGAAGTGTCTTCTTTGTTTGTTGAACCTTTCTTGCCAACCATTTTAACAATTTGTTTCTAAACATTTGTTTGAGCCTTATTCTTGTGAAGAGAAACATCATCCACTTTCTTTCATTTAAACTCAGTTTACCTACCCCTATTGAGCTTAATATATCTTTTAATTGTTTTATCCTAAATTATCCCTTTAAGAACTTTATGGTGCGAATTATATGTTTAAGGGATATAAGGGTGGAAGTTTGTGAAAAGTGGGTGGTATACATTTATGGAGCAAAATGGGGTATTGGAAAAAAAAATTGTAGAATAATGAAAAATATTAATGAGAGTTTTTGATACATACAGGTAGTGCCTATCACTGGTATCTGTATTTGCAAGTAGTGCCAATCACTGGTACCTGCGTGTTTATATCTTACGGGTAGTTCCTACCACTGGTACCCGTACTGTGACCACTAGCGGACATAGAAAAATAAAATAATGATGTGATGTATATAATGTTCGGAGGGAGGTTGGCACGATTGGTTAATTCGAGAAAGAGGGACTTATATGCTTATTGGTTGTTCAAAATTTTGTATGGGTGTTTGTTACTCAAGTGTGGGGTTGTGGATGTATGATGTTTCACAAGTGAAGAGAAGTTTTATTTTAATGTGTGGCTACCATTACTATAAAGCTCTCATTCTTATTTGTTATATCCTTTCCATTGTTTATCTAACAAATATCCTAACCTATTGTTCCAGCTAAAAGTCCTACCTAATTTAAATAGAATCAGTTGTCTGGATTAGTGGATGGGTGTAAAAAGAGTGAGGTATAGGATTCTTAGCAAAATTTTAAGGGTCTTCATGATTTAATCTAAATATTTTCAAATCTAAAATTTGAATGGCTATACACACATATACATGAATTTCATGTTTTGGTTTTTATTAGCATTTGAACTCTTGGGTTCTTAGACTACTCCGTCTCATTGGTGGTTTGGTTATTGATTATTTATGTAGATATTTGAGGAAATATGTTGAGTTGAATTTTGTTTTGCTTAAGTGTTTTAAATTTTATGTTTGCTTGAGGACGATCAAAGGTTAAGTGTGGGGTAATTTGATAAGTTCATAATTGTGCTATTTTTATGTGTCATTTACCATGTTTTATGTCTCGTAAGTAAGATTTGAATTATTATTGAGTTTAATTTGATTATTTCTTAGTTTTTGCAAGGGTTAGAGTGAAAAGAGTTGAAAAAGATACAAAAGATGAAAGAAAATGTTAAGGGCGAAACATGCACGAGTATGAAGCCATTTTGTATGTTGTTTCGTATTTTAAGCATAACTTTCAAGTCTGAGCTCCGATTGGGTTGATATAAGAAGCGTTGTACACTTTTCCAAATTCCAAGAGTATCCGGGTCAAAATCGAAGCCTAAAGTGAAGTACAGGGTTAAGGCCCAGTGCACATGCGCTGGGGTTGTGCAGCGCATGTGTCTTGAACGAGGTCCAGAAAGAAAAATTTTAGAACTGTCAAGCACGCACATGCACGCATATCAAGCAGTGCATGTGCTCCCGATATAGTGAAGTTACGTGATTTTTTATTTTTGGCAGATATGTTCGTCTGGACTTTTTTCAGCCGATTTCACGTTCTTATCTTTAGACCATGATTGTAACCCTAGTACTCATTATAAATACCCCATGTAGGGTGAGTAGAAGAGAGAGAACATGTCTATTCTTCATTTTAGCTTGGGTTTTTAGTAGAGTAAATTCTTGGTTATTCTTTCATGGCACTTAGTACCTAAAATCTTTTCTTGGTCGAGGGAATTGAAGCCATGGTTAATTATACTATGTTGTGAGACTATTTGTTCTTAAACTTATTTATTTTTATATCAAGTATTGATTATTTTCCTGTGATTAATTTATGATTCTTCTTTTTAACTTGTTATAACTGCAGAATAATTAAGTTATTAGAATTAATCTACTACTAGATTGTTTTAACCGGAAGTCTGTGCTTAATTCAATCTGTGAAGCAACTAAATTTAATAATTGCTCTATTAGTGTTATTGAATTTAGGAAAAATAATCTACTAATTGGCATAACCGCATGTGTTTATATTTAATTAGTCTAATTTTTTTTGTTGATTTTAATGCTACTATTAATTAATCCTTGGTGTGTGTCTGGATTAAATTAATAGTTAGGGTTAATTGGATAGCGTGTTAAAAATTAACCAACTTTAGAAAGAAATAAGAATCAACTTTGAATTAGAATTTGGGTAATTCTTCAATTAGTACTTGGTATAAAAATTGAATTATCTTTGGTGTCAAGGATCAATTAGTAAAATTCTCATGGTGGATATAACCAGAACCAAGATTCTTTTTATATCGAATTCTCTCCAGTTATTTTCTTGTCTTAGTTTTTAGTTAAAAGTATTCAAAATCCCCATTTTTTTGCTTAGCAAAAGAATAAATTTTGTTCTCTGTGGGACAAACTGGACTCACCACTGCTACATTATACTATTGAGAGTTTGTTTAATTTTGAGTGTTACGATAGCTCTGACCAAATTCCATGTATTATAATAAGGTTTGGACCTTAGTTGATCCACTTGAAGGGATTAAACCCATAAGGTTCAAAAGGGTCTTTAAGAGAAAGACTGACATGGATAGTAATGTGAATACCAATAAGGCGCGATTGGTGGCAAAGGGTTACACACAAAGATAAGGAGTTGATTTTGATGAAACTTTCTCACCTGTTTCAATGCTAAAATTCGTTCAGATTTTACTTGCTATAGCTAAACATTATGATTATGAGATTTGGCAATTGGATGTAAAAACTGCATTCCTCATTAAAAATTTGCAAGAAGATGTATATATGATACAACCTGAAGGGTTATATCCATAAATCCCAATAAAGTTTAAAATAACAAAGGTCTATTTATGGACTAAAGTAAGGTTCTAGAAGTTGGAACATCTGTTTTGATGAGACAATCAAAGAAGTTTGATTTCATAAAAAATGAAGATATACAAAAACCTTGTGCATATAAGAACGTTAGTAGGAGTGCTATTGTTTTCTTGATACTTGATGTGGATGACATATTGTTGATAAGAAATGATATACCTATGCTTCAAAGTGTAAATATATGGTTGTTCAAGAATTTTTCCATAAAAGATTTTGAAGAGACGATGTACATTATGGGAGTAAGGATCTTGAGAGGTAGATCTAAGAGATTGCTTGGTCTTACTCAATCAACGTACATAGACAAGATGCTAAAGAGGTTTAGCATGAATTAATCAAAAAAGGGTTACTTATCAATATCTCATGATGTGTAACTTTCTAAAGATATGTATCCTAAGACAGACGTCGAAAGAGATAGCATGAAAAAGATCTTATATATTTCGGCTATAGGTTCTATAATGTATGCTATGTTATGTATTAGATTTGATGTCTCCTATGATTTAAGTGTTACGAGTAGGATTCAATCTAACCTAGGAATTGACTATTGGATAGTAGTAAAGAATATTCTTAAGTAGATTAAGAAGGACAAAGGATTTATTCTTGATTTATGGTGGTCAAGAGTTGATGGTTCATGGATACACAGAAGCTAGTACTCAATCTAACAAGAATGATAGCAAATTACAATTTGGATACGTATTTACTCTTAATGGTGGTGCAATCAGTTGAGAGTTCAAGCAAGATACCAAGGCTGATTCTACAATAGAAACTGAATACATTGTAACTTCAGAAATAGTAAAAGAAGTAGTTTGGATCAAAAAATTTGTGACTGAATTTGGAGTGGTTCTGTCTATTAATGATCCTATACTCTTATTGTGATAACATTGGAGTTATTACACAAGTAAAGGAACCCAGGTCTCATCAGTGATCCAAATATATGTTACGGCACTATCATTAAATTAGAGAAATCGTTGATAGAAATAAAATAAAGATAGAGAAAATCTCCATTGATATGAATGATTAACTTTAGTGCAAGTGGGAGTTTGGTAGTTTATACCTTAAAGTCAATTTATTTTAGAAAGATAATTGCACTTTTATATTTATGCATATTTTGTAATATGGCAATTTTATCTATTTGATATGATAAACTCTTTGGAATAAAGTATATGAGGGAAAAATCATAAATAGTTATGATGATGTGATTCTCTACGTAATTATAAATATCCCTAATCATAGTATTTTACATGGTTAGATTAGCACATAATTGTATGTAGATGCTTATTGAGAATAAGTATATCGGATTGATCTACTAAGAATATTTTACACGAATTATTATTTAAATGTCAGTAGATTAATCTCTTTGTGATAGTAGTGCAATTATTCTCATATTTGAGGTCATGAGTTTATCTTTACTGTGGATTTCTATACTTTGGCTCCATTAGTTTTTACTCTTAATGAGTCGCACATATTGTAAAATTCGAGTATAGTGTGAATCATGAAAAAAATAAAATATGAACAATATAAGATTCATCACTCCTTATAGTGGAAAAATATATCCCACTATGGCCACTTCTTGAAATACCTCCCTAGAAAATCTTTACTCAAAGTGAAAATAGAATTAAGAGAATTAAGAGTATCTTAAATTCTATTTCAAGTGAGTTTTATTTTGGAAAGAAGTAAATTGATTAGTTCAATAAGAGTTGGCATTATATCTGTATTCTTGAACTAATGGGGACATAGTGTGATGAAAGGGTAATAATTATATGGTAACTAAATCACTTGGGTAGTCATGATACTTTGCTAGAAGCCAATCATGATCTCTAAGTGTAAATTAATTAACTAGTGAATTAATGATAAATTAAAATTATTTAATTTATCTAATCCTAATTAATTCAAGATTATAATTTATATTTATTACCAACATGACTGTGAAGATAAAAGGTCACACATTTTAAGATGATTAATTCGGTATTAAATTGATTGTTTGATAAATATGAGATACTTATGAGTTAATTTATGAAATAAATTAATTTTTGAGTTTCAATTATAACGAGTCATAAATTCTAGGTGCTTATGTGTAATATCAATATAAAGTCCTAGGATTTTAAACTTATATATATGTTATAACTCAAACCATAAAAATGTAGCAGACAAACTTACGTTGAAATCAAAGGAAAAAACGTAAGAAAAGAGGAAAAAGAAAAAGAAAAAAAAAAAAGAAAAAAGGAAGGGCACCATTATATGTGTATGTAATTTGTTAGTCAATTTTCTTTGTATTACGTAGTAATTTCAACCTTATACTTCACTTAAATGCTATAGTTTTCTTTCGTTATTAGCCCAGGTTTGTATTACTTGAAAGTTGCTTCTCATAGCAACAATACTATAACCTATTCTTCCATCCTTGATCACGTTTGCTGCACTTCGTGATTTGAGTCAATTAATCTTGCGAGGATACCATTAGATGTCAGACGTATGTGCGGTTTGTGTGGATATCATTAGAGGTCGGACGTATGTGCAGTTTATGGATCAACGTCCCTAACAGATTAAAGATTTTATCGCGGTTTTAAGGTATAATTTTTATAGTTCTCTTTTACTACTATTATGAGTGCATAAATTAATATAGGTGATCCGTAGTAAAAAATAAAAAATTTTAAATTCCGCTACATTTTGCATAATTTAGTTTCTAACATGTTCAATAATGTGTATTTTGTTTTCGGTATTTTTTTGGAAAGACACAGAGCATCATGTGTTCCGTCGTTATTTTGTCAGTGTGCCAAAACGGGCCGATCTTGATCTGCCAGATCCAATTGGTTTCTATATGATAAAAATCCGATGGATTAGGTAAAAGTTTCATGTGGCTTTATAGAATTTTGATAATGCAAGTCTAATGTGGAGTTTATATTGTGAATACCACTATGCTAATTTATCATGCATTCATGTTAACTTGGTTTTGGAAACTGAATTACCATGCATGACGTGAAATCCATGTTCGGGGAATCTATTTTGCTTATTAGAAACAAAATCAATTCAGTAGCTTCCAGGAGATTTGATTTCACGGTTTTCTCTGTTGCCTGATAAATTAAGAATTCTAAGTACCTTCGATTTAGAATAAATTTCTAGAATAACCATTTATGATATAAGTGGAAATTCTTTAATAATTAAGAATAGTCATTCAAAACCATTTATTCCAAATTTAAATCAGGAATAACATCCTTATTGAGAATAAGGATGGTACAATCTCAATAAAATGCTATGATTAGAATAATCAGGATTGCTTGGTTAGAGGGTATGAGAATTAAGAATTGGATTCATTCTCATAGTTTTTACTTGGTCAACAGGTATGGGTATTGAGATTTTGGAATGAAACCCAAAAATCTAGAAACTCTCAATACCCAACTAAATTGAGGAGTTTTAGTGATTTCCAAATTTAATTCCAAAATTTGAAAAAAAAAAAATCAAATAAAATTATTGCTCTTTCTTCCTCATCCTCCACCTCCCCTTCTCACTCCTCCCTCCTGCAACCCTTCCTTTCTTTCTCCCTTCTCCGTCTGCAGCTCTTCCCTTCTCTCCCCTTCCATCTTTCCCTCCTTCCTTCTACTCCCGTAGTCTCCTTCCCTCCTTACTCTCAGAACTCCTTCCTCCCATCCTCCAGCAGCCCCCTCAATCCCTGCCCACAACCATCCTCCTCCCTTCTCTCTTTCCTCTACAATTGAAGAAGAACTGAGGAAGAAAAATTTAAACAATAATAATAATAATAAAAATAATTTATTCTTATACCCATAACCCAAAAATATTTACCACACTTATTTGAATGATTTTAATGTACAAAACATATACATATTTTTCATGTATGATTCCAATTTAGATTCCAATTCTGAGACATGAACCAAGCACACTAGTTTTTAATTACATGTGATGTAATTAAATAATTACGGTTGATTATGGACCAGAGAAAATAATTGAGATTTTCAATTTGATTGAATGTATATATATGGTTGGTCTATTTTTCATGGGATGTAATTATAATTCTTGTATTAATTTTGGCTTTGTAAATTTTAAATGGGGCTTGCATGCATCTTTTATCCCCAATGTAATTTTTATTCCTTCCCTTATTATTAGAATAGGTTAGTAATTCAGTTACTATTGAAATTTAAGTTTTACAAGCATGGAGATGGAGGTACAAGGAAGTCATGGTAAACCCATTTGAAGCCTTTGCCAAATTTTACAAGTCATGTGCGATAACGAAGTACAACTTAGGTGGTAAGGCGCTTTCCCTATGATTTATTGGTCATAGATTCGAGTTATTAGAGGCTAGGCGAGAAGTGGATTTGTTTTTATTTTATTTTATTAGAGGCTAGGAGAGAAGTGGATTTTTTTTTTTAATTTAAAAAAAGTCATGTGATGATATTATTTTACACCTAAAAATTGACCAAATTCAACTTCGTGGCTCAAGTTCAATTAATTGCAAGTCTATAATCTTTCTAAGGATAATTATGTGATAATTAAATGTTTGAATTACTATATATGTCAGTATATAGAAATATTAGAGATTTTAATTTGACTTTTATGTTTTACTTAATCTATTGAAATGAAAGTATTTTTTTTAATTTGATTAGTGGGAGTATAGAATCAAATTTATTCGTTATATTGACCAATAACAATATATAGTAAAATTTATATAATCTATGTGATGCATATTTATTATGATGAGACCATATTTTATAAAACCCCTTATGAATATTAAGTTGTTAGGTTAAGTAATATATGAGATGTATTATTTATCATAGCCTTCCACCATTGTAGGACTATACAGAATTTTTGGTTACATATATTGGCTACAAACATGTAGGGATACATTTCATTTGAAAATTACTTGACGTCTTATTATATGTGATATCTGAGGTAAGAGGACCACTATTTTCAAGAAACTATTATGTGAGAAAATTATTGGCAATCTTATACTTGTGCAAATGGTGGTTTGACTTAACTAAGAAGTTGTGAGTTTCTAATTTTCTAACAGGCCTAAATATTTGGGAGTTACTTGAGACATAAATAGTAAGTGTACTTATCATTGAATGTTATATACCCAAGAAACTATTATGTGAGAATATATAGTACTCATGGAGTCCCAACTCACTATAAATATTTCTTCCAACAAGAATTTTCAAATTTCATTTAGGGTATGAGATTTATGAAAAGTAGTGGGAGCACCATTATGATTTGAAGTCCCAAATCTTTACGTTAATATTTAAATACTTATTATCTGTTAATTATTTGTCTACAGGTAATCATGCCTTTTCTTAATCCACTTTCAAAGATACTTGATACCAATCATTTGAATGGCCCTAATTTTATTGATTGGTTGAGAAATTTGAGAATAGTTCTCACTTCTGAGAAAATTGTCTATGTCTTGGGTGAACCTATTTCGGAATCACTTCCTGAAACTGCTTCTGAACAAGAAAAGAATACTTTCGAGTAGTGGAAGGAGGATGATACTCAAGCTAAGTGCTACATGTTAGCTTCTATGAATAATGAGTTTCGAAAGTAACATCAAAGCATGAAAGGTTCTTATAAGATTTTGCTCCACTTACGAAAGTTGTGTGGTGCACAAAGTCACAATGAGAGATTTAACATCTCTAAAAGATTTTTAGAGCAGATCAATAGGATGGATGAGAAACCATATGTTCATGTGCATGGACTTAAGATGATCAACTACATTGAACAACTTGAGAAGTTGGGTTCAAGTTAAGATAAGGATTTGACTACAGATTTGATTCTACAGTCGCTTCCAGATTCTTTTTCACTGTTTATTATGAACTTTAACATGAAAAAATTAGAGTGCAATATCTCAAAACTTGTAAATATGTTTACCATGGTGGAGACATCCATAAAGAAGGAAAAGGGCTTCTTGTTCACAATTAGTGGGCCATTTTTTAAGCCTAAAGACAAGAAGAAGAAAAAGGCTCAACTAAAGATGAAAGGAGAAATCAAGAAAGACAAAGTTGAAAAGGCCATTGATAAAGGAAAGTGTTTCCACTATGGTAAAGATGGGCATTGGAAAATAAATTGCAAGGAGTATCTTGCAACCTTAACAGATAAACCTTTAAAAAGTATGTCCTAATTTGTTGATCACAAAATACTTAGTTCTACTTTTAGATTCTTATATGACCAGTATAACTCTATGTACGATCTAGGGGAAAACTTCTTGTTGAGTAAAAGGTGAAATCATCTTATAAGCGGGAATGGAGCAAGTGTTACTACATTAGCTATGGAGACTTCCTATTGCTATTTGGAAAATTTTTAGATTTAGAAGATTATTTATTTATGTCAATTTTACTACAAACATTTAAAATGTTCTTGTTCAAAGAAACATCTTATGAACTGATTTTTGAGAAAAATAGTTCTATTATTTTGAGAAATAATTTGGTTGGCATATTATAAATATTATTTATTTCTTAATGTTGAATGGCAATCCTAATTGTGTTGAAAATGTCTAAAATATCAAAAAGTTAAGAGATAATAAAATTGTACTTATGTATGGCATTGTAAACTCGTTCACGTTGATGAAGATAAGATAAATAAGTTCGTATGACTAACTTGTAAATCTTATTTTATTAACAATATGATTAAAATGTCCTTTATTGGGTATAAAAGATGAGCTATAACCTTATTCTTTGGATTTAATATATATTGATATATTTGATCCATTAGGAACTTAAGTTGGCTCAATATTCAAAGTCATTGATTAGATCAATGATGTGAATATTTATGCAAAGAATTTTAATTATCTCAAGTAGATGACATTCTATCTCAATACATATCTCTTAAAATCCATTGGTGGAATGGATTGTTTAAGAGATAAATTATACTTTATAAGATATTGTATAACCTATGTGAACTACAAAAGATTTTTTAATATCTCTTGAGAATTTACACAAGACTATAATGTATAGTAATTGAATCAAGTGTTTATCAAATCTTAAGTATCTTAAGATTTGAGATTGTTTTGTTTTTGTTGAAAAACTTGTTGCAAACAACTTGGAGACTGTTGAACCCCAGTTATGATAATCATGTTTTGATGATGACCAAATCGCACTAATGGTTTGAAAAGTGTGCAGAAAAACAAAACAACCAGAAGAGTCCACAGACGCAAATGACTGTCCGAAAGACAGACAAAGATATATTTGAAGCAAGTCTCGGACGAAGAATAGCGTCCGATCATATTCCAGAAGACTTTGCTTCGATCGGACGCATGTTCGGATGCATCCTCGGACGTCCGAACGAATACCCTCAGAGAACGGACGCAGCGTCGGATGCAGGGTTTAGCAGCTGCCGTCCGAACGGTCCAACGGCTAGTTCGTTCGGACGCACACTTGCTGCATCGGCCGTACACTTTCTGCATTGGCCGTCCAAAAGGTCCAACGGCTAGTTTTCCAGTAAGCAGAACATAGCCGTTGGAAAGTTGTTGGAAGCAGATATTTGGCAACTATAAATACCCCTAAGCCTGAATTAATTAAAAAGAGACTTCTGCATTGATTACAAATAATACTTGAGCTATTTAGGAGAAATAGTGGGTACAAGTGTTGTAATAGTGTAGGTAGTTTTGTGAAAAGAGCTTAGAAGTGTAAGAGGTCTTCAAGTGTAAGAGTGGAGAGATAACAATTGTAACAAAGGGAGGTTGTGAGTGTAAAACATCTTGGCTCAACTAAAGGAAATTAGTGTGAGCAAGAGTGATCTTCATTTGTGTACAAGAGGTTATTGTCTCACCTACTTTGAAGAGACTTTTAGTGGCTAAACTTCAAGTTGTGAACTTAGTAGTTGCCTTGTAAGAAGCTCTTTGCAGTTGTAAGCTCCAAGCTTGAGAAGCTTGGGTGTTTGATTTGATTCTCTTAATCTCAATATTCTTATTTGTTCTTTAAACTTAAATAGTTGAATATCTATTGTATTCATTTGTGCTTAAGTTTTTATTTGGTGCATAAAGTTTGAATTTCTATTAAGCACATAAAAAGGTTTGTTTTAGATACAACCTAATTCACCCCCCTCTTAGGTTGCTCTTTGGGGCCAACAGAGACTAAGTTTATAAGTAAGTTTGTTTCTATCTCTCTCATGTAAATTAGATTTTTATGAGCAAAAATGTCATTATTGTTGAAAAGAGTTTATTTAAGATGGTAACATTGACAAAGAGATAGTATTTATCTGAGTGTCGATAAGTACAACAAATTACTTTCAGACTAAATACTTTCAAAGAAAACCTTAATGTGCCCAACCTCTATGTAAAGTAAGCAAGATAAGTGTGCTATTGAACATGCATGTGGATATCATTTGGTGAACAAGGAGTCATACCATGCTAGGGATATTGATCAACCAAGTGATCTTACTAAGAGGAGATGTATGATATCAATTTAAGAAAATTTCTTGATTTTTTTTTTTGGATATGTTAAATTTGATGTGAAAATCAAATTGTTTGTTTTTTTCACAAATATCTTCATAAGCCAAATATGTACAAAAGGTTAGTGGGAGCTCTTCGTGTATGTTATGGAGATAACATATAATAATTGTTAACAAGAGTTTGTTACAATTAGTCAAATCTTGGTTATCATAAAATTATGCATGAATTTTTTTGCAGGAAAATCATATCTTAATAATTAGAATATATGGAGATAGATCTATAAGATGCTTGATTTGTTCCAAAATACGTGGTTGATATTAGATCTATTTTGTTGTAAGTGTTGCAAGTAAAATAAGCTGAAAGTTTGGTTTTTCAGTTGTACTCATGATTGAAAATGGATTATTGGTCGGAAAGACAGTAAATGAGACTTTACAACTTTTCACTATAGAGGTTGTATACATAATTTGCAACATTGTCAGCTACCAAAGAAATTATTTGGAATATAAATTATTTTTCATAATATTAGAATCACTTTATTGTGACGATAATAGGGTGATAGTGCAGCCAAGAAATTACGGTCTCATCAAAATTACAATTATATACTGAGCAGCTATTCCAATTGCTTAGAGTAATCAATGGGAGGCAAGATGTTGGCATTTAGAAATATTGACGGATGATGTTGTATATCCATTTGTCAAAGTACTTACTCAGCAATAAGTTGCAATCTTGAGAAGACGAGTATGGAATGTGAAGGCGATTGGCTTTAATATATTAATAGATGTATGTTCTAAAACTAATCATGAGATGATGTTTTAATCACCTGAAATATTATTTAATAATTACATTTATTAATTGGGCAAGATTAGTTATTATTATATAGACATTTATTTTTTTACATGTCTATAAAAATAAAATTAAAAATATATGTTTCAAGAGTTGAGATAAGAGATATATATTTCTTGGAACTTTATTCTAAAATGTTCCTAGTTGTAGGATTATTAATTGGATATTAATAATCCGATAAGACTAGCACATGCTATATCTGTTCATTTGTGAGGATGACTAGTCTCAAGTCATTTATGTAGGGATACTAAGATAAACACGAGGGTGCTTATTAAATAATAAGTTCACTAAATGTGACTTGAATAAGAACACTAAAATGGAATTTTACTAATATCAATTGGTAGTTCTTAGTTACAATTGTACATCTGATCCTTATATACCTGAGACATCATGGTTGTCTTGTGTATAATTTACTATACTTTAATATTATAATATAATTTTATTGTAATCAAGAAATGTAAGTGCGTATTATTGAGTTTATACATACCAGTAAATTTTATATGGAGGCATGTGAATAATCAATATAAATCTATCACTTTTGGTAAAAAGGGAGAATATCCAATGTCATCTTTTAAGACATAAATTAGAAATTCTTGGACGAGGCAATGTGAAAATAAAAAAGAGTTTCTAAATTATTTAAATTTATCTTTCAGATTGGATACATATGATTATATCTGGGTGTTTGTCTGTAATTCCATACCCTAATAGACTAATCGGGATATTATATGATAGAAGGATTGAATTGTACAGTAACTACAAACATAAAGGTTCACAATTAATTCATGCTATTTGGTTGTCACAATATTGTGTTGGGTGTCACTTATTACAAATAGGAATTATGAAATAATTAATAATTAGTTAATTAATTATTAATCAGAAGAGTTCTAATTTAATTTTTATAGCCAAATTAGTTTGAAGCTAAGGGATCACACATATATGGGGCTAATGTGTAATTTGAATAAAAGAAAGAATTAATTGTTATTAATGATTATTGAATGCAACTTCCTATTCGGAATAGAAAACCATTAATAAGGAGAACTTACTATTTGTTGATGACAATGTCCTATTTGGAATAGGAAATCACTAATATGGTAGTTATTTCCTATTAGGAGAATAGGAAGTATGTACTCCATAAATAGACAGATCAAGCATATTACAAAATACCCTAGTCTTCTTCTTGTCTTCTTTTTCTCCATTGTTTTAAGAGTTAAAAATAAGAGAAATTCAAGTTTCAAGATTAACTTGTATGGATATGTATTAGAGGCCAGACACGTGTGCGCCTTTTATAATCCTTTTGAAGATTTTGAAAAGTGTGCTACAAGGGTAATGATTTTCTAATTATCTTGTAGTTAATATATGATTTTGTATATATCATGGAATTGGTCCTCGATAAAGGAATTGAAAATCTTTAATTTTTTCACTGTGCAAATATTTAGATTTTTGCATCAATTCCTTTCAGATCTATTATAGAGATGTACCCAGTTAGAACCCTCCTTAGCAAACCTATCTTTGAAACCAAAAAAGTAAAGAAATAGACCTAGAGTGCATCTAGCCACATCGGCTTTGCTCAAAGCTTCAAAACCTAGTATATACATAATACCTATTGGGTGGTTCTTCCCTAGAGAAAGTTCTATCGTACCCAAAACCTACTTCAGAAACAGAGAGGGGAAATTGGAGTCTAATCTCCAACTAGCTCAGATACATAGCTATTCTATTGGCAATTGTGTTATTGACCCAGCTTGATTATAGAGGGTAATACAAATGCTTATTAGAAGGGAAATAGAAGTTACTACCTATTTCTTCCACCTTCTCCTTAGAAAGAAGATAGGGGATGGAAGCCTAAATCAGAGTTCAGTTATTTTTGGTCACCTCCATGGGAAGAACCCTTTGGTTAGGAGAAATGAAAGGGAAAGAGCTAGAAGTCTTACCTCGAATTCATGAGTCGGCCATTGTGAATACTTGAAAATTTTGCAAGAGAAGTAAAAAAAGAGGAACAGAGAAAAAGAGAGCAAGGTGAGAAAAGGAAAATGCATGATAGAATTCTAATAAAAGAAAATGGTAGCTACCTAAGGAAAAACCAACTGTCTCAGTACCTAGAAAATCGCTTGGAAATTTGAAAAAAGCAAAACATCACGCCTCGAGGTACCTAATTAACTGCTCACCCTAGAAAGGTGCTACTCGAATAAGACGTGTACTGATAATGCACGCTATATTTTTCAGCTTGACGTCAATCCAGTTTTCACTGGACTGGAAAATAAAATCCTCGAATAACCTCCTGATTAGCCCACAAAAACCAAAATTAGAGACATCTCTAATGAAAAATGGGTAAATTATAAACTCAAGCTAAAAATGAGGTGTTGTTGATGTACCAGAGTTCGGACTCTATGTTGACATGGTCAACATAATCCTCCTTAAGGGATCACTATAGTTAACCGACAAAGATGACCATTGGTACCCAAATAAGGATTCTACCTTGAGTAGATGTCCATGGCTATCAAGCATTGTAAATGGTCTACAATTCCCTATTAGTCAGAGGAAAGGTACCTTATAAATATAACACCTTAGTTATCTCATCAGGTATTTTTTTTTTCTGGCTACAGAAATACATTCATAAAATTCTCCATACTTGAAACATAATCTAATTTAAGAATCAAGGTGATCTCATGGGGCAATTCCCCCATATCTTTTGATTCAATTTTGTAGGGCATCCATGTAAATCCATCCCCTGATAGGATGTCAAGCAAATCCTTGGATTATCACTTGCTAATGCCTTACCGAGTGATGAAACCCGAGTTTAATCTTTCACCATGTTTGAGATTAGGAGCTAGGGAATCTCTAAAGATTAATTTTGTTGTGTCCTGGCACAAAGATGACAACTTTTGTGGTTTCGGAGTTGTATTTTGTGATGAAAGTGGTGCATTTGTTATGGGTCTGTAGAAAAGATTGAAGTTGTTCCTCTCTAGAGCATGTGATTTTGTTAGCAGAAAGGATGTTGTCTTATTTGGGTTGAAGATTCATGTTAAGGATTCTTGTAGAAAGCTACTTTGGAAGGTGATACTATGTTTATTATCAAGTCGATCTCTCCAAAGTGAAATATATTGTCTCTCTTTGTTGGGTCTTTTAGTAAAGGATCTGAATTTTTTATTTCTTACTAGGACACTGTCCCGCGCTACGTGCGGAGTACAGGTGCATATGATATTAAAGTTTACATGATTTGTTTGGAAAGAAATAAGTAATAGGGTTATCAAAAGGCAAAATATATCTAATATATAGTAATACTAGTACACCTAAGCTTTTACTAATGACAAAACCATCATAATCTTTTTCCCACAACCTTTTTAGATTCATCCTTTCTTTGAGACAAGGCACAACATGCTATATGGCACCAATATCTATTGCTATGACTGCTGCTTTTGTCCACTAGTAACCATTATATCTACTTCAACCTTCTTACATGATTTACAGCTGCATAAAAGCTTTGTACAGGCTCTTTAAATAGAGAAATTATGATTAATCGAGCCAATATCTATAGCCAATAATGCTGAGAACCCTCTTGCTGGTTCAAAGCTTCAACACCATTACAGAAAGCTCCTAAGCCACCAATGGAAGACCCCTCCAAAACTCTAGTTCTTGATCTGTTTGGTTGCAATTATAGAGGTATTTATTTGTGTATTTCATCTACAATACCACATTTATGTTTGGGAGAAGCCATTGCTCTGATTCCTTCGCATTTGGGCATGAGGATTACGAGATCAATCAATATAAGAAAATTGGATAGGCAATTTGTCACCTGAAATTTTATGGAGTTTCACCAAGTAAAAGAGAAACACTTGACAACATCCTTCATAACAAATGATGCACTATACTAGAAAGCAGGGAACAAAAAAGGTGATTGCTTTTCCTATTTCTAAACTATTAATGTACATGGATCTCTCTAACATAAGAACATCATGCAGTGCCTTCTTCATTAGAAATACTTGTTGACGTTCTTACTGAAGAAAAGTTTGCATTTGCTTTGTCTTTAAAGGGAAGCAGATCAGCAAACAACTATTGATTACGATCAACCGTTGCTTTTCCCTACAAAGGCAAAAGATGATAATTCCATTATCTTATTAGCAAATAATCAAGAATGTATTATTATTCTCTCAAAACTAGCTAATGGGAAATAAAATAGATAGCTCTATATCTGAATCACTCAAAGTCTCTAGTTAATAGTTATTGTTAAAAGTAAGTTCTTTGGTGTTAATTAAGCAAACGAAGGAACAAGAACAGGAGATTCACAATTTAAGAGAATTTGAAAGAGAGAAAGAATTGATTTCATTGAGTTAATAATTATAAATGGTTGCCTATTTATACACACAATTCCAACGGCTATAAACGGCTAGTTATAATGGCTAGTTGTAACGGCTACTTCCTTGATTTGATCCTATTGACTTGATTAAATCAATTTGGACTTGAATCTTCAACATCCCCTCTCAAGTTGGAGTCGTACAAATTGTACAAGTGCAACTTGGTAGCAGTGAAGTGAAGTTGTTGTATGGTTGGAGGCTTAGTGAGAACCATTACCATCGGTTAATTAGTCTTCAGTTTTGACACAAGGTAGTGAGATTGTCTTATCCATGAGCTTTTCACTTACAAAATGACAATCAATCTCAATGCTCTTTGTTCTTTCATGGAAGACTAGATTAGAGGCAATATGAGCAGCCGCCTTGTTATCATAATAGAGTGGAATTAGAATGTCTATTTTAAAACCCATTTCTCTAAGCAAAGCTTTTTGGTGTTAATTAAGCAAACAAAGAAACAAGAACAAGAGATTTACGATTTAAGAGAATTAAAAGGAGAGAGAATTTATTTCATTGGGTTAATAATTTACAAATGGTTGCCTATTTATACACACAATTACAATGCCTAGTTATAACGGCTAGTGTAACGGCTAGTTATAATGGCTAATTCTTTGATTTGTGCCTATTGACTTGATTAAACCAATTTGGACTTGAATCTTTAATATCTTCATCCCCCCTCAAGTTGGACTTGTACAAATTGTACAAGTGCAACTTGGTAGCAATGAGCGAGTGAAGTTGTTGTACATTTGAAGGTTTAGTGAGAACATCGACTAATTGGTCTTCACCTTTCACACAAGCTAGTGAGATTGTCTTATCCATGAGATTTTCTTTTACAAAATGACAATCAATCTCAATGTACTTTGTTCTTTCATAGAAAACCGGATCTAATCCAATATGAGTGGCCGCTTTCTTATCACAATAGAGTGCAATTGGAGTGTCTATTTTAAAACCCATTTCTCTAAGCAAAGCTTTGATCCACACCAATTCACTCGTTTCAGAAGACATAGCTCTATACTCAGCTTCGGCATTTGATTTGGCAACAACACGTTCCATTTTACTCTTCCAGATCACTAAGTTTCCTTCCATAAATGTCATGTATCTGATGGTAGATTTCCTTTCTTCTAAATCTCCTGCCCAATCTGTGTCTAAGCAAGCATGAATCTGATGGTTTCCATTACATTTCATGATAAGTCCTTGGCCAGGAGCATTCTTGAGATAGCAAAGAATCCTTTCCAACCCATATTCGTGTGCTTCTTTTTGGAAGCCACCATGTATTGACTAACCTGGTGCACCGAATAAGAGATGTCAGGCCTTGTTATGGTTACGCAAATTAACTTAACTATGAATATTTGATAGATCTAAATGTCTTCTAAAGGTTTTTCCAATAAAGCTTTTTTATCAGAGTCATCATGTTCTTCCTTCTTCTTCTTTTTTTTCGACATCTCAATTGGTGTGGATACGAGCTTCACTCCAAGTTTGCCTACATCTTTCAAAAGATCAATTGTGTATTTCCTTTGTGATGAAAATAGTCCATTACTTGAATAGACCATTTATATCCCAAGAAAATACCTTAGTATGCCCAAATCTTTAATGTCAAATGATGTTTGTAAGAACATTTTAACATCTTGAATGCCTTGAATATCATCACCGGTGATAATAATGTTATCAACAAAAATGAGAACAATAGTAGGACCATAAGAACCAAACTTAAAAAAAAGTAAGTGATTGGAGTAATACACACTTTGTAATCCATTTTGTTTTAATGCATTGATTATTCTAGAATACCATGCCCTAGGAGATTGTTTCAATCCATAGATGGCCTTTTTAAGTTTACAAAAATAATCACTTGATATCCTTCGTGTATATGCATGTAAACCTATTCTTCTAAATGACCTTGTAAAATACATTTTTAACATCCATTTGGAAAAGACTCCTATCATAGTTAATAGCTAAAGATGATAGTATCCTAATAGTGTTCATTTTAGCTACGGGTGCAAATGTTTCTTCATAATCTAGTCCATATGTTTGTGTGAATCCTTTTGCTACTAACCTAGCTTTGTACTTATCTAAGGTTCCATCACTATATAATTTAGTCTTATAAACCCATTTGCAACCTACAGCCTTTTTTCCTAAGGATAGTTTGACTATGTCCCATGTTTCATTCTTTTCCGAGGCATCTAATTCTTATTTCATGGCTTGTTGCCAAATTGGTTGATCTTTAGCTCGATTAAAGGTTTTAGGGTCTTGACATTCTATCTACTTTAGTTAGGAAGGATCAGTATTGATTGCTGATATGATTAAGGGAGTAATAGTTTTGAATGGGATAAATTACCTGATACCATGGAAGAATACATAATCTTGGTTCCATTCAGAGATAGACATACAGTTTCTTTGAGATCTTCTTAATTGTGGGAGTGGTTTTATAATTTGTGGTGGTGGATCTAATGTCGTTTATGGATTTCTAGGTTTACTAAAGTCATGTGTAGGTTCTGCAGTGTGCTCATGTGTACTCTTTAAGGTCTCATTCGGTTTTTTTCACTATTGGAGTCTTCTTCACATGAAGGGGTTGAGTTTGATTAGGTTAGGAAGGGATCATGATTTTGGTGATCATCTAAGGGAGGTTGATGTATAGGTCTAAATGGTGGTGTATAATCATAAGTAATTGTCCTAGGAAGTGCATCATCTATAGTTTCATCACTTATGTCTTCTTTGGTAAAGTAAGGTATGTTTTCTAAGAATGTGACATTTCTTATCTTAGAGGGTTAAAATGCCTATATCCTTTAGTGTTCACACAATATTCTAAGAATATGCATTTACTACTACTATGACATAACTTATCTCAAGAGTGACTATTTATATGAACATAACAAACACAACCAAATACTCTTAAGTAAGTTAAATCCTTGTGACCATATGCTATCTCAATTGGTGACATGTTTTTCAAGAGTTTAGAATGTGTTCTATCACTACAACAAAATTACAAATTTCATGCGGATTTTTGCTGCGGATTTTTTCCCCAGCAATTATATACGGATTTTACTGCAAATTTTAGTTTTCTAGGTTTGGATTAAAATTTTGCTACGGATTAAAAAATCCACAGCAAAATCCGTAGATAACATTCCCTCCATAAAGCGGGAACGTATTATTTACAAAAATTACGCAACAAAAATCGAAGGAAAAATTAAGGACAATAGCAAATTTGCTGCGGACTATATTTCCGCAGCAAAATTGCTGCAGAAAAATAAATCCTCAGCAAATATGCTGCACTCCACGGAAATAAATTCCGCAGCAAATTTCTGCGGAATAAATTTTCCGCAGCAGGTGTGCTGTGGAATAAATTTTCCGCAGCAAAAATTTTCCGCAGCAATTTGCTGCGGAATTTAAAGTTAATTTCCGCAGCAATTTTGCTGCGGAAATTCCTGCGGAAAATTCCGCAGGAAATTTCAATTCTGATGCAGAAACCCAAAGACATTTTGGATAGATCTAATCGGAAATTTCCTCACTTTTTATCTCCATCCGGCTACATCAGAGAGCCACCATTCACCCTCCACCTTTCTTCCAACTACCATCCACTATTTCCAAACCTAAATTTCATCCCTTCTTCCTGTTTCTTTCTCTCCTCAAGCCATTTTGCTCCATCCTTCCTCTTGAAGAAGCCGCGTGAACTTGAGACAGATCTTGGATTGAGGTAAATGGGATGAAATTTAGGTTTGGAAATAGTGGATGGTAGTTGGAAGAAAGGTTGAGCACGGTTGGTGGCTGGTGGCTGTAGGAAAGGTGGAGAGGAGATGTGTATGAGACAGACAACTATCTAGACCACACATACTGCCTCTTACAAAATGGAGTGTGTATAAGAGACAGACATATATAGCATTTAGTTATCTAAGTTGTGTAGGATTTTGCTATGTTATTTTCATTTTTTTATCCCTAATTTCGTAGGATTTTGCTATAATTTTTGCGTTTTATTTTTATTTTATTTTTATTTTTATTTTTATTTTGTTTGTTATCGTATAGATTTTTGCTATGTTATTTTGATTTTTTTTTATCCCTAATTTCTGTAGGATTTTTGCTATAATTTTTGCATTTTTATTTTTATTTTATTTTTATTTTTTTTATTTTGTTTGTTATCGTATAGATTTTTGTTGTGTTATTTACATTTTTTTTCAACTGTTTGTTATCCATAATTTGTCGAGGATTTTTGCTATGTTATTTTCAATTTATTTCCATATAATGACAATATTTAATACCTATACTATCATATACTAAATTTTTACTATAATAAGCAAGTGGAAAATTTTCATGAATCTATTATATTCTTATATTTGTCTAGAAATTAATTGTTTAACAGGAGACTAAGTAAGTCATTAGTTTGGTTAGGCATAATGGAAGTTCCGGAGCATCGAAGGTGGATGTATAATAGGCTTCTTCCAAATCGCCGGGGATATGTGGAAGAATTTTTGGAGGGTTTGGCTGGGTTTATAAACATGATGGTGAAGAAGTTGATTTAGGTAGGAGGCAGGTAAGGGAAGAGGAAGAGGAAGAGGAAGAGGAAGAGGAAGAGGAAGACGAAGAGGAAGAGGAAGAGGAAGAGGAAGAGGAAGAGGAAGGCGAAGGCGAAGAATAGTAGATCCATAAGTATCCTAATAGTTATATAAGAAGAAGAATTTTTGTACAAGAATAATTATTTTTTGCATTTATATTCTTTTATGGTTTGAATAAAAACTTACTTTGAGCGTTGCAGAAAAAATTTAGATGGCCACCTAGGCACAATGCAGCGGTGAGAGAGAATTTCGAGAAGAGAGGGGCAGGTAGGCTGGCACAGATGCTACAATAACTCACACTTCTTAGATGTGTATAAGAGACAGTCCTCAGGTAGGTTGTATGGGTGTGAAGGTCTGGCCAATATTGGAGGAACCACAACCTCTTACAAAAATCCGACCAAAATAAGAAGAACCGTATATTCCAATGCAGGTGCATCACTGCATACAGGCGGTTCTATACCACACAGAGTGCATTTCAAGAAAATGGTAATACTAATTAATTTCTTGTACTTTTAATACTTCATTATATTACAATGCCTTTGTTATTGATGACTTGAAAATATTTATTTCTTTTAATTACAGAAGGCTGAGAGGGGTCCTACCTCCGCCATTCTCTGATTTCTATTTCCGTACCCATAAGAAGAAGGAGGGAGATTGGGTTCATCCTCGGGCCCAAGCTGCTTATGTAAGTCATTAAGGCTTTATTACAATCTTTTATGATTTGTCCTTTAATATTCTTGTTTCCATAAAGTTGATCTTTGTTATATGACTTTTGCAGGAGAACTTTGAGGAAGAAAAGGCTGAAATATCTTCTCAAAGTACTGTTGAGAATGATAATATGTCTTCTGATGGTTCTCAACACTCACAACATCTGCCATCTGATTTGGATATTTGGTATGACGCCGTGGGAGGAAAAAAGAAAGGCAGAGTTTCTGGGCTTGGTTCTTTAGGTAGGACCATGAAGGGTTATTCGTCCAGACCTTCACACCCATACGACCTACCTACTTTAGATTTATATATGTATTGTATTTGAATTTGTTTCGTATTATATTTCTTTCAATGCGAATTGTTTTTTGAGATGAAATTGCTCGAATGTGACATGATGATCAATGCGAATTGTTTTTTGTGATGAAATTGCTGGAATGTGGCATGATGGTACAGGGGGAAGAAAAAACCAAACAATACTAACAAAAATTTTCTGTGAAAATTATTTGGGGATTTTGCTGGGGATATTTGATGGGGATTTTGCTGCGAAAATTATATGGGGAATTTGCTGGGGATATTTGCTAGGGATTTTGCTGCGGAAATTATATGGGGATTTTGCTGCGGAAATTATATGGGGAATTTGCTGGGGATATTTGCTAGGGATTTTGCTGCGGAAATTTACACAGGGGCAACATTTTTCATTATAATCCGCAGCAAAATATGCAGGTAATTAACAATTTTTTAGTAGTGTATTGATTCAATGCAAGGCCAGACTAATTGCATCATCCAAAATTCTTTTGGAATATTAGAGTGAAACATCATGGATCTAGCTACATCTAACATGTGTCTGTTTATTCTTTCCGCAACTCCATTTTGTTCGGGAGTATGTGGACAAGTAGTTTGATGAATAAAGCCCTTTTTAGCAAAAAACTCTTTAAATGCACTGTTATCAAACTCTTTTCCATTGTCCGTTCTAAGTCGTTTAATTGTTGAGTTAAATTGATTTTCAATTAGTGAAGTGAACTTAACAAAATATTCATATGCTTCAGATTTAGTTCTCACTAGGTATACCTATGTATATTTTGATTTATGATCTATAAAACTAATAAAGTATCTATAATCATTATGAAATAAATTTGGTGGATCCCAAAGGTCCGAATGAAATAAATCAAAAAGATTTTCATATACACTTTGAGAGTTATTTTAGGAACCTACCAATGGTAACCTAATCTATTTACCCAAAGTACAAGAGGAACATGTTTTGAAATCATGGAACTTTATATTAGGCACTAGTTGACTCAAAAAATTGCCAGGTGGATGACCTAATCTAGCATGCCATAATTCTTCAAGGCTTCTTTTTTCTTCACCACTAAGTGCTCTAGTTGTGTTTTCTAAAAGGTAAAATCCATATTTGTTAGGATCAAAGATTGCATAACAATTTAAGTCTCTAATAAGATTACTTACGAAAAGCAAATTAGAGGCAAAGTTAGGTAAGTATAATACTTCGGTTTAATATGCTAAAATGTTTAATTTTCCTATTCCTTCTATAGGTATTTCGGTTCCATTAGGAATTATAACATGTTTTTCATCACACAATGATTCAATACTAGATGCATTTATCTTATCCTTAAACATGTGATACTAGCACCTGAATCAATAATCCATGATTCAAAACAAGCAGTCAAGTTACATTTCATACCCTTGGCATGGGACTTCAAAGACGCTTGCTTTTTAAGAGTTGAGAAGCTTAACTAATTCTTCCAAAACGTTTGAAGTAGGATTGCTTTCGGTTGCATGCTAGGCTTCTTGAGTATTTGGCTTGCTTGGAAGATCCGTAGGCATGAGGCGAGGGTGTAATTCCCAACATTTTTCTTTTGGATGCCCTTGCTTGCCTCAATGTTCACAATTTCAACTCCATTTGTCAATATGACCAATTTTGCCACATTTTTGGCACTTTGGTGGTGCTTTTTTCCTTGATTGTTGTTGCCAACTTGTGTGGATGTATTTGCACAACCAATTGAGCCATTTTCCTCAACAAGAGCAACTCTTTCGCCCTTAGGTGCATCATAAAGATTTTTTGCCGAGATTTCTTTTTCAACCATACCAATCAGTTGATCATAAAGTGTCATCTCCTTGCTCCTCAAATGTTGTTCCATAGTTCACTAAACTCGGATCCAAGACTGGACAAGAAAGACATCACCAAATCTTCATTTTCTCTCCTGTCTAAGTTCATCTAGATCAGTAGTGGGAGACCGCAATGCATGGATTTCATCCCATGTCTCCTTTACCTTTTTAGAATAGTACAAAAAATCATCATTATTCAAATTCAGACTTTGAAAATCTTTCTTGAGATCATATATTCTCAACAAATTCCCTTTTCCTCCAAACCGCCAATTGATTGCTTCCCACAAGTCTTTGGTATCCTTTGCACTTTGATGTGCACCAACACAGGAGGAATTAATTGAGTTGGTGATCCACGTGAACACCATTATGTCCGTATAGAGCCACTCATTATACTCCCTAGTTCCCTCCTTTGGAGGCCGAATGTTGCCATTTACATAGCCAAAGATCCTTTGGGCAATTAAGCCCTTTCTTACGGCATTGATTCATATTGAAAAATGTTTACCATTGAGTGGGAATGTTGTAAGGTTGATTCCAATACCGTTGTCAGTTTTAATTTTGAAGATACTCTCCTTGGTTGAGCTTGAACCCATATCTGCCATGACCAATATTCGGCTAAGGCTAAGATAACTTTTTAGGGTGTTGAAAACAACCAAGGGAGACACAAGACTTATGTTGGTTAATAAACATTCCAAGCATTAATAGTGCTGTGATACCATGTTAAAAGTAAGTGCTTTGGTGTTAATTAAGCAAACAAAGGAATAAGAACAAGATATTCACGATTTAAGAGAATTTGAAAGAGGGAATGAATTGATTTCATTGAGTTAATAATTTACAAATGGTTGCCTATTTATACACATAATTCCAATGGTTATAAAACGGCTAGTTATAGAAGCTAGTTATAATGACAAATTCCTTGATTTGTGCCTATTGACTTTATTAAATCAATTTGGATTTGAATCATTCAATATCTTCAACAGTTATATACAATATTGCAATTATTCAGTAGATCAACATAAAACGTTGTGTTTAGATTGTTATTGCTCATTTTCAGCTTTGGTTGTATTTAGTTTCTATTCTAGCATTTGGAAAAACTAAAATTACAAGCAAATAGCAAACAAAGGAAAGATGAAAGAGTCAGAAATTGAGTCTAACACTCTACCTCTTTAAATTTGGCACCCCTTTCTTCAGTCTTTAAGCTAAAGGTAGAAGACATAATAGGTGATTGTACTTTGATTCTGCATGTAGTTTTAGATTTTGAAATGATGTCAACAGTTCATAAAGAATTTCTTGATTAGATGAACATGTACGATGAAGTCGAAAATAAGGATTTGAAAACCATTTTAGTGTAAGTTTCTGACAAAAGGAATAAGGACATTACACAGACCCAACTGATAATAATCATCATAACCTTTAGATTTAATGGATTAATGAAACATGACACACTGAAATATTTTCCCTCTACATCGTTAGAAATTGTCACTATGTAAATAGTGGCAACACAACTTAAACACGTCATCAACTTCAATAACCTAAAATTGTTATTTGAAACTATAAGTCAGGCTTTGTCAAAGTTAGGACAAATCACTCCAAGCCAATTACTTGAATACTTTAAATTTTTCTCAAGGGACAAAAGACAAAACAATTCCAAGAAACTAACACCAAAAAACCCATGAATGTAGCTAAATCTCAAATAAATAGGTCAAACTCAAACTAATAATAGCACCAAAAGCTCAAAGCTCATGAATGTAGAGATCAATAGAATGATTTTAATATCAAAGTCACTATACATTCCCATTATGGTCTACAAAATTGAGTGAACAATGGTCTAATAATAGGAAAACCAATCTGCCAACGCAGGCTCAATTAAAGGAAGTCATGACAATTCCTTTAGTCCTACATTAACACAAGTAAATCTTTAGCCATGACAACTTTTAACTTGCATATTTGTTGTAGTTGCAATGGACAGGAAGGCCTAAATCTTACTGAAATAACAATTGACACAGAGCGGAAAAATATTCATACTAGATTGCTGCCATTGAAGTGTTTGATTGCTTATACAAAGTCTCGTAAAAAAATCCTTAACTAATCTCTCTGCAAATGAAAGTCATATTGTCAATCCGCAAAATACCTCAAAAAATACACATCAGAATAAAAATAAAAACTTTGATAAATTACTCTAGGAGTGTCTTTCTCCTGACCAGGAAAATCAACTTTCTTTTCCCTTTATAAGTTTTTTACTCAGTTTCCTTAGACTCTTCTTACTTCTCTCTTTCTCTTTTTTTTGCCTTCTTTCCCTCACCACCAATGAGGGAAAAAATAAGGGAAAAAAATCAGAAGCTAAAAGATGAAGATACCTTACCCGCATGTAATAATATCAGCATGTGTATAAAATCCTGCTAAGAATTAAAAAAAAAAAAAAAAAAAAAAGAAAAAGAAGAAAAAGAAGCAAACAATAGAAACATAATTAACAAAAATTGACACAACAAAGCAACATTGTGCATGCTGACCAAAATTTTATTCAAGGCATTGGTTCTTTGAATCATTCAAAACCCAATTAGCACAAAAAATTATATGAAAACTTAACCCAATTTTATTCTGAGTAAACAAGGTCATCCAACAACCCTGTTTAGAGAAAAAGGTTTAGCAACCAAATACCCTACCCTATGGCACTAAATCCTAGTGAATTAATTTAAGATCACCATACAATTCCATCAAATTCTCTATTTGGAAAAATAAAGCCAGCGCAACATAATTTCAAGCAAAATTGCGTGAGAAATCTACAATCAGGATGAAACATACACAAACAAAAACACCAGTTATATAAACTACAACAAAGAATTACCACCATGAAAAATAAAAAAATAAAAACAAATAAATCATAAAATACAAAGATATAAAAGATCTCATAAAATAGAAAGATATAAAAGAACTCACAATTCTTCACGAGAGGAACATGGACCACAGTAAGGTATGTAATGGGTTGCCAAAACTGCTAAAGCAAAACCGAGTTGTATAAGTCTTCAGGTTTCACAATGCAGTACAACATGCAAGAAGCGTGTAAATGCAAAAAAATAGTCACCAAAATTGACGATGAAAAATCACAAATAACCAAAGGGCAAAGTGTTTTATTATCATCAGCTAATGCACTAGTAGAGACTGGCTGTACAATCATGGTCAATGCCCACTAAATTTCCAATTCGGAAAATTTTGAGGAAAAAAAAGATTCTTGCTTGTGAAAGTATCTAGTGAGAAAATTTGTAGGCATATTGAGTGCCATTCTATCTCAATATAGATGAATGAAGTTGGAGTACAGGTGTTTGCCTACAAAACTTAAATATAATTAAACAGAATATCATTCATTTAGCTGCATAAGTTAAGGATCACTAAGCATAATATACTTTTTAGGCTGCAGAGCTAAGCAAAGGTAACAAATATAGTAATCTTCACAAAGATTCAGGAAGATAGAGAATAGGGGGCAAATACACATACAATAGTTTGCATGTATCTTGCAGCAACTTCGCTTAACATTAACATATACCACACACAACCTTAAACATATTTTCCATAGACAATAAGTTCATAATTAAAGTGCCATTAGTGGCATACATATTGTTGGTAGTTTAAGTTGATTATTGAAGCAGTCCATGACTAATGGGAGGCTTCTATCAATACTAATATATATTCTTATTATGGCCCGTTAATGTTCATTGTAACTACAAATATAATGGATTGTAAAATGAAATCAAAAGACGGTAACTTCAAAGCAATTCAGCAATAGACAGTGCATAGACAAAAGATCAGATATTAATGATCAGGGATGTTTAGCTATGCTTGAGCTTTTCACGACTCTTTTTTAAGTGGCTTTCTACAGGAGTTTTTTTAATAGCCAACTATTTTGCCTTGTTAACCTCCGCAGCTGCTGGTTTCCCTTCATTCTGAGTCGTGCCAATAAAATTCAGGTTCCTTTTGATTCCACTACTAGAAAAAAGCCTTTTAACAATGGAAATAGCAAATGGATTTTCCTAAAAAATCCACTGTTAATGAAATTACTAATGGATTTGGCAACGAAAAAAATCTGTTGCTAAATATCTTATCGCTAACAAGTTGTAACTAATTTAACAACAGAATTGAAAATTCCGTTGCTAAACTTAGCAAGAGAATTTGTTCCTATTGCTAACCTGCAACAGATAATTCTATGGATAAACTAGCAACGGAAAATTCCATTACTGAGTCCCAATTGGTAATGGAAATTCCGTTGCTAAGTGCCAATAGAAAGTAATTCATTCCAAAATTTGCGACGAAAAATCGGTTGTAAATCCAAAAAAAAATTTAAAAAACCTAAAAAAATTCAAAAACTTGTCAACAACCAAACTATCATTTGAAACCAATCAATATCAATCAAAACCACAACAAAATTGCAATTTCAAACTAACAAAGCCCAATCAAAACAACAATATCAGTAATTAACTTCATTCGTTCATTTTAACTCAAATACATCGAAACTAAACATATCACAATTCAACAAACATGTATCTAAAAGAAAATAAAATACAACTAGAATTTAAACTCTAGAATTCTTACTCATCCTCCTCCTCTGCACTCTTCCTACTTTCATCGTCATCCTGATCCAATGCACCACTCTTGCCCTCTTGATTATTACTGTGATGTGTCGAGTACTAAATCCAGATAGTGGACTAAATGGTGGCAAGTAAGAGTCTGGAGTTAAACCAAATTGGGCGTATGTAGTATTAGACTCTGATGAAGCCATTAGTCTCTCAATTGCTTTTAGTCTGCTCCGGACTTGTTCATTTTCAACTAATTTGTTTTGCAAATCTTGAATTGTCTTCTGAAGCTGCTCAATTGTTTTGTTGAGGGTCTTATATACTTGCTACTGGTCCTCCCATTTTCTCTCCCAATTGACCCCAATGTGGAAATGGAGTTACCTTTGACCAAATTGGATTCCATTGTTAGTTCATAAACTCATCCTTTCTTTGCCCCACCAAGATCTTTTATTCATTCACCTATTTCAGATGGCGGCTATAATGATATCTTTCCCTCAGCATGTGAACTATTATAAGTAGACAATATCGCATTCCACTTTTCAGTAAATTTGTCCTGTCAATCGCATAATAGTTATATTTCATTTTAGGAGTAATTATATCTATTTTTTAAGTAAAAGTAAAATTTTGAGATTTTAATTATTTAGATATCAATGCTATAAAAGCAATCCAATGGAAGCCACATTCCTAGATTATATCGACAATAATCTATGCTGCCAATTTACATTAAAATATGTATAGGTAATTATATCTTTTATACCACTCAAGTATTTGTTTGGTTTGAATGTATAATACTTATGTGAAAATTATATGCACGCTCATCTACCCATTATATATTGCTACCAATTGTCTTTGAGTGTGTACTTAGAAAATTACGAGCTACACCGGGGTTTTCACCAAGATCTTTTGACTATCATTATAACAAATAAATATGACAATTGAAATGAAGTTCAATTAAAGGCAAAATAATATGTAAGCGAGAAATACAATTACCAATCTATCACAATGGGTCCAATGAGTAATGCTTCCACCAAAGTGAATTGGATTCCTTGACCATTGCAATCAGATGCATGATTCTTTTGATTTGTCTTGCACATTTTCTTACAATCCTTATCATTTTAAAATTCTGCTTCTCTAAGTCAAGCCAAAGACTCTCCAATCCAATAAGGTTTCTTCTTTTTCTTTTGAACTTTCGCCATCAAATTCTTTGACCGTTTAGAGCCGCAATACTCAAATATTGCACGAATTTCATA